>CAUYSK010011362.1:0-16497 GCA_963575035.1 Avahi laniger | reverse complement strand
GTGGCGTCAGCCTAGCTCACAGCAACCTCAAACTCCTGGGCTCAAGCAATCCTTCTGCCTCAGCCTCCTGAGTAGCTGGGACTACAGGCATGCGCCACCATGCCCGGCTAATTTTTTCTATATATTTTTAGCTGTCCAATTAATTTTTTTCTATTTTTGGTAGAGACGGGGTCTCGCTCTTGCTCAGGCTGGTCTTGAACTCCTGAGCTCAAACAATCCGCCCGCCTCAGCCTCCCAGAGTGCTAGGATTATAGACGTGAGCCACCGCGCCCAGCCTAATTTGTGTATTTCTAATGGCAGTTTTCCCATATCAAGATTAATTATTTAATGTTATAGTGTGTAGTCAACTGTAGTAATTTTTGTTTGGTGGTTAATAGGTGCAGATTTTTTAAAGTTTTAAAGTTAGTGAGAAACCTCCCAAATAGAGCTTGAATTAACCAGGGAGCTTGGAGCTGCAGTTAATTTTAATGGCGCAATTTAGAAAACTAGTTTTGAAGAATCAACACAAAACACTTTGTGTTGTTCATCTATGTTAAACCAGGTATTTTGTCATCTTCTTTTAAATTGCTACTTATTTAAATATTAAACCATCCTTTACACTGTATGGTGACACAATTCAAGTTGGCGCTTGCCTGTATTTTGCTTAGTCATTAAAAATTTTGCATATAGTTAATTAAATTGCATGAAATATAATTAGCTTAGTTTCAAGTGCTAAGGAATCAATGAAAGAAAAGAACAGATTCAAGGTTTCTGTGGGGAGTAGATACAAAGCTGCATTTGTGTCGGTGCCAACAATGGAGGCAGCAGGGAATCCTCTAGACAGGGCAAGCAGCCAGCCTGGGATCCGAGCCTAAGCTTTTGAATATACCTTTGAGAAAGTGTGTTGAAGTCAGGTGTGCAGGCTGAGGTTAGGGCACATACAGACATAAGAGGTAAGCTGTTCAGATGGGGCAGGGCAAAGCCCACTTCCTTCGAACACTGACTCAGTCGGGAGCGTAGGAATCCATAGGAACTGGAGACTGTCAGAACGGAACTAGGGCACCACTAGCAAGGAGACGCTGATAGTCAGCCAACACTGCTCTCCTGCCTCGGGAGGTTCTTAAGTGCTTTCTGTTAGACTCCCAGGCTCAAAGCTTGTGTAGAGGAAGATGCAGGAATTTGCCACGCCTGGCAAACTGACATAGAGTTGTTGGCACACTCACACCCAACTGGTACCAGCAATGATTAATTATGCACTGGGACAGAACAAGACAGTCAAGCGAAGTCGTGAGCAAAGTGCTGTTTTATTTGTGGTTCCTTCCCTTCTACTTTGATATTTTAACTTTAAAATGAAACTGCAAGGGAATTTAGTTAGTAAAGAAGGAGGAAAAAAAAAAGCCAGGTGGGAGAGAAGTCTGCACATATCCATTCATTAATTCAGTCTTTCATTCAGCAAATGGATTTTGAATGCCTTAGTATGTAATTACCCCAAATGAATGAATATTCATTCATCTTTGAAATTCAAATTCCGTTTTGCTAATGAGCAGCCCAGTGTTTACCCAGAAGTACAGCGTTAGCAGTGGCAAAATTAATTTGGATCCCAAACTTCTTTCTTTGTTTACACAGTTCAGGTCTCTGCAAAGTCCTGGCTGG
Source organism: Avahi laniger (assembly GCA_963575035.1). NCBI lineage: Eukaryota > Metazoa > Chordata > Mammalia > Primates > Indriidae > Avahi > Avahi laniger. Next base: position 14,865 of record CAUYSK010011362.1, on the reverse strand, counting down.
AACCAAAGGTGGGCTGATGTTGGCTGTGAGCATCTTCTGACAGAGCAAGAAATGGTGGATAAAGTAATTAGATACGTTATTTACATTGAGAGTTGGTGCTAAGCACTTGAGAGGTCAGAGTGGGAGCGTGCTGCTGTTGTTGATATTAACTGCTAAGATCTACTGAGTATTTCCAACGTGCTGGAGGGGGGTGGGCTGTGTGGAGTTAAGCAAGTTTCTTCCATTACCTCATTTAACAGTTTAAGTAGAAATAGGTGCCCTTTGTATAGTCTCTGCCTCTGAGGCCCCCCAGGCTTGGCCACACCCCTTCCCTAGGACGGTGACAAGAAAGATCTCCTTTGGGCATTCGCTCACATACACAGTCCTAAAAAGCAACATGGAATTCTCATCTGGCTGAGGTCCTCTGGGAACTCAGCCTGGAGAATTCATTGTCCCTATTATGCTTTCGATGTTCCAGTATCTGACAGACAAGATGTTTTGTCTCTTGAATATGAAAATTAAGTAACTGTACCAGCATGAGATATGTACTTCCAGTTTTAAACGGTATATAGATTAATTTTCTGTATGCAAGAATTTAATTTTAATGTTGATTTTAGGCTTTTCTACAGACAGTTGCCTCCTCCTTTTATGAATAAAGGCATACGTTTGCATAGACTGCTTCAGTTTCCACAGTATTTTTGTAGTTTCTAGAATGCATGTTTTCACTTGATTTGTAATAGATAAGAGAAGTTTCAGCAAGAAGTATAGCTGAACACATTCCTCTTGAGAGGAGAAATTAACATGGTATTTGTAGAATTTGTATTTGAGTAAGTTATTTTAAGGATTGCTTTTTATATCATATCAAAGGCAAATTATATTCAATTTAATATTCTGAATATATCCAGATATGGGTAGTTTTGTTAATGATTTCCTGTATGTGTGTCCATTTAATAGGCCTTGGATCTTTTTTTAGTGAAGATAATTACAATTTGTGGTTATAAGAAACAATACAGAGAAATCATTGGTAACTTTACACGTTTTCTCCTAATGACATTTTGCAAAACTGCAATATAGTATACAATTAAGTTATTGACATGGTTACAATCCATCTTTCCCCAAGTTTACTCAGATTTCTCCAGTTTTATGTGTTTTCTGTTGTGTGTGTGTATTTAGTTATATAAAATAAAAATAAGGAACACATAAATTTGTGTGTCATCCTTGTGTAGGGGCCGTGCTAATAATCTCTCTATTGTCCAATTTTCCTATATGTGCTGAAATTAGCACAGGCCTTGGATTTTTATGTGCATCAGCCTGGCTTCATCACTCATCGATGACAGCAGTCACTTGGGGTTTAATGCTCTGAGCTTGCTGTCTTGAAATTCTCAACTTTATGTTCTCTGTATTTGTGTTTTGTAAGTGAAGCCTAGTGTAATAATGGAGCACGCCCCACTATTTGAAGCCTTGGTCCAGGCGACCACCTCCTTGGAATGGGTTCTCTGCTGCTGTCCGCTGCTCACTTCCCCACTTCCTAGGACCTGATGCCCTACCTGGCTTCTTCTTCCCTGTCCTGCTCAACAACTGCTGGTATCCACAGCCCCTGGTAGGGAGGATCGAGATCTGGAGCAAGAGCCTTACAGGTCTCAGAACAGGACATTGATGTGGCCACCCCATCCAGGAATGCCACAGTGGATGCCTCGGTGGGGCAAGCCTCCCACCCATCCCTGATCTAGACACCTAATGCATCCCTGTATAGGGCTGCTCCTGGGGTTCATCCATCTGCCTGTGCGTTGGGGCCGTAGGTCTGTGTGGGAAGGGAGATGCCTGGCTTGACTTCCCTAGTTGATGCACAGAGCGTTGTTCTGTTGGCTGGTGGGAGGGAGAACTCAGCCCTTAGCGGAGTGGGCAGTTTGTGTGCACTGTGACGGTGCACATGGGTGGAACCCCAGAAATTCTGCACTCACTGCAAGAGTATCCCAGTGCGTGAGGGATCACATTAAATAACAAACAACACGATGGCAGGTTGAGGGAGAAGCTGCAGAAGAAAGGAAAAAGCTTCATATTTTAGTACTTTTAATGGCACTTTCCCTCTGCTTTTTGAACAAGGGGCCCTGCAAATTATGGAGCCTTTTCCGATAAGACATAGTATTATCTTCAGCAATCATTTACTGTACACAGTGCCCACTTGTTTTCATGCATCATCCTATATTTGCAGCAAATCTCAGTGACATAATAAGAAGATATTCAGTGAGACTCTGTGGGGACTAGAGCAGCACAAAACCCGTAATGATATAAATATGTGGTAGAAAATTACAATAAAACCCTTGCATCTTCCACTTTAATTTTGCCTCAAGGAAATGGCAAAATGCCCAGCTGGCAATAACCGGTTCCAAATGAGCTGCCCAAACTACTAGGTGCTGAAATATATAGTTCGTTGTACTTCCCCATTTTGGTGCCTGACTATAGGTTTTGGGGTTGGTGTTTCAAAGCCAGAGCAGGTGCCTGCCACCTGGAAACATTTTCTTAAGTGCCATGTTAGTATCAACACACTAAGACCTATTGAAGTGTATTTTTAGGTAACATTGAAACTGCTTTACATGTGTATACATGTCTATTGAAATCCAATCATAAATAGGCCTAAAATGTTTTCATCTGGAATTCAAAGCAATATGATTTGTGTCTTAGAACAATGAAGGATTCTTATAAAAAGAAATATGCTGATGGAAAACATTTAGATAAAATTAAAATATTTGAAAAGTTTGTAAATGTAGACTGAAGTACTAGCATAGCAAAATTAGATTACTTCACCTTAGAACCTAACAAATAAAAGTGCTGCAGTGATTGCCTGGAATAAGTACAAGTATACCTCCGGTACCTCCTTTTATCACACTTAAAAGATACCGTGTTTTTTTGCAGCTCAAGTTTTGTGGCAACCTTGCCTTGAGAAAGTCTGTCCAAGCCATTTTTCCAGCAGTATGTGCTCACTTCCTGTCTCTGTGTCATATTTTAATAATTCTCACACTATTTCAAACTTTTTCATTATTATTATATCTTTATGGTGATATGTGATCAATGATCCTTGATGTTACTATTGAAATTGTTTGAGGAGGGAACACCAAGAACCATGCTCATGTAAGACCACAAACTTAATGGATAAATGTAGTGTGTGTTCTGACTGCTCTTGTCGATTTCCCTCTCCTAAGTCCTCCCTATTCCCTGAGACGTAACAACATTGAAATTAGGCCGCAATTAATAACCTTACAATGTGCTCTAAATGTTCAAGTGAAAGGAAGAGTTCCAAGTCTCTCACTTTAAATCAAAAGCAAGAAATGATTAAGCTTAGTGAGGAAAGCCTGTCAAAAGCCAAGATAGACCAAAAGTTTGGCCTCTTGCACCTATCGCTTAAGCTAAGTTGTGAATGCAAAGGAAAAGTTCTTGAAAAAAGTTAAAAGTGCTACTCCAGTGAACATTCGCATGAAAAGTAAGCAAAACAGCCATATTACTGATGTGGAGAAAGTTTGAGTGGTCTGGGTAGAAGATAGAATCAGCCACAATATTCCTTAAAGCCAACACTTAATCCAGAGCAAGGCCTTAACCGTCTTCATTTTTATGAAGACTGAGAGAGTGACAAAGCTGCAGAAAAGCTGGAAACTAGCAGAGGTTGGTTTATGAGGTTGAAGGAAAAAGCCATCTCCATACATAAAAGTGCAAGGTGAAACAAGTGCTGATGCAGAAGCTGCAGCAAGTTATCCAGGAGATCTAGCTCAGATAATTGATGAAGCTGACTACACCAGACGACAGATTTTCCAAGTAGATGAAACAGCCTCATATTGGAAAAGGATGCCATCTAGGACTTTCATAGCTAGAGAGGAGAAGTCAATGCCTGGCTTCAAAGCTTCAAAGGACTGGATGATACTCTTGTTTGGGGCTAATTCAACTGGTGACCTTAAATTGAAGCCAGTGCTAACTTGCCATTGTGAAAATCCTAGAACCTTTAAGAATTATGCTAAGTCTACTCTGCCTGTGCTCTGTAAATGGAACAACAAAGCCTAGATAAGGGCCCACCTGTTTATAGCATGGTTTACTGAATATTTTAAGCCTATTGTTGAAACCTACAATTCAGAAAAAAAGATTCTTTCAAAATATTATTCATAAAATATTTCAAAATATTGTTGCTTAATGACAGACAATGCACCTGGTCACTCAAGAGCTCTGATGGAGATGTACAAGGAGATTAATGTTTTCATACCTGCTAACATAGAATCCCTTCTCCAGTCTATGGATCAAGGAGTAATTTTGACTTTCAGGTTTTATTATTTAAGAAATACATTTCATAAGGCTGTCACTGCCATAGATAGTGATTTCTCTGATGAATCTGGGCAAAGTGAATTGAAAACCTTCTGGAAACGATTCGCTATTCTAGATGCTAGGAACATTCATGATTCATGGGAGGAAGTTAAAATAGCAACATTTACAGGAGTTTGGAAGAAGTTGATTCCAACCTTCATGGTTGATTTTGAAGGGTTTGAGACTTCAGTGGAGGAGGTAACTGCAGATGTGGTGGAAACAGCAAGAGAACTAGAATTAGAAGTGGAGTCTGAAGATGGGACTGAATAGCTGCAATCTCATGATCAAACTTGAATGGATGAGGAATGGCTTCTTGTGGGTGAGCAAAGAAACTGGTTTCTTGTAATGGAATCTTCTCCTGGTGAAGATGCTGGGAGCCTTGTTTTTTTTTGACAACAATTAATTTAGAATATTATATAAACTTTGTTGATAACGTAGTGACAGGGTTTGAGAGGATTGAGTCCAATTTGTGTTTTTTTTTTAATTTCTTTTATTTCAGCATATTACTGGGGTACAAATGTTTAGGTTACACGTATTACCCTTGCCCCAGCCAAGTCAGAGCTTCAAGCATGTCCACCCCCAGACGGTGCACACCACATCCATTAGGTATGTGTATACCCATCCTCTCCTTCCCCCTCCCACCTGCCCTACACCTGATGAATGTTATTGCTGTATGCGCACTTAAGTGTTGATCAGTTGATACCAATTTGATGGTGAGTACTTGTGATGTGCTTGTTTTTCCATTCTTGGAATACTTCGCTTAGTAGAATGGGTTCCAGCTCAATGGAGCTATATCACCATAGTTTTTTTGTGGCTGAGTAGAACTCCATAGTATACTACTGTGGGCAAAATGCTGTCAAATAGCATCACATACTGTGAGAAATCTTTTGTGAAAGGAAGAGTCAATTGATGCGGCAAATGTCACTGTCATGTTTTAAGAAATTGTCATAACTACCCTGACCTTCAGCAACCACCACCTTGATCAGTCAGCAGCCATCAATATTGAGGCAAGACTCTTCACCTGCAAAAAGCTGACCACTTGCTGAAGGCTCAGATGATCATTAGCATTTTATAGCAATAGGGTATTTTTCCATTAAGGCATATACGTTGGCATTTTTAGACATAATGCTATTGCAAAGTTAATAGACTACAGTATGGTATAAACATAACTTTTGTATGCACCGGGAAACAAAAAAATTCGTGTTTCTTGCTTTATTGTGATATTGGCTTTATCACTGTAATCTGGAACTCAACCCACAGTATCTCCAAGGTATGCCTGGCACAGTTGCATGACATGTTTCAACTTTGGAGGCCAAAGGACCTCTCTTGTTTCATTTGAAAAAAGTATGCCCATTTTGGTGCTTTACACATCTGATCATTTCAGGATACTTAAAGCCAGTCTCGTGTCTTCAGTTAAGGTTTTTCTTTTCCTTAAGTTAGCACTAGAGTTTTCTAGGCACATCTCTGCGTATATATTGCATTAGGGATCAGTGAACTTTAGATGTTTCCAAGGTCAATTTTTTTGTTTTAATGCTTGTCTGAACAATCTGAACCATTTCCAAGTTCTCATCTAACCAAACAACTACTTTGTTTATTGTTCTGCCCGACCTGAAATGCACTCTGTATAATGTGCTGCCTGTTTTCTAATTCAGACTACATATTTAAGATCGGACCCAGTCAATGTATTTTATTCTCCAGCAGTCTGAAGGCCAAAGAAGATTTGGTGAAATCTAGGATTAATAAGAATGTGTTTTCATCATTAGTTTCACATCATAACATCCTTCTCCCAAACCTATTACCAAATCCCAGAATGAGAGAGAAATAAATTGACTGGGCTTTCCCTACTTGCTTTCACAGAGTTGCTAATTAGAAGCAAAATGTCCAGTCCATCCTGTAGGAAGAAGAAAGAGATCCAGAAGGGCACTAGACAATCTGTAAATTGGGTAATTAATGTAAGAATAATCGTAGCTTTGTTGTCTTGGTGAGCTTTTTTAGTATATTAGATGGAAAGAAACTGTGTCCTTGGTAGTTAGTGAGATCTGTGACTTGACTTGCTTTCTTCTGGGCATTTATTTGCTGAGATTACTCTTAATTCTGCCCATGTGTGTCTGGGTGGATGATGTTTCCACTACTACAGCACACTGTTCTAAATCTATTATTTCACCAACAATTACTTCCACTTGCTAATTTTCCCCTTCTCTGGCTCGTCCTTGTGCTCTGTCTTGCCCTAACTTTTAAAGTTTCCTCTTTGCTCTTCATTGGCAACTTACAAGTCCTCACATCACCTTGTGGTGATTCACACTTCCCACCAGTACTGAAATGTGTTCATGTTCCAGAGAGCAGAGCCGGTGCTCTGGAGGCAGCCTGCCAGGGCATGAGTCCCGCCTCTACCACGCACCAGCTCACTAGCTTGGTGACCTTGCACAAGTGACTTGACGTCTCCTTGCTCTCTTTCCACATCTGAAAAATAGGGATAATACAGTTCCTACCTCATAGAGTTGCTGTGAAGATTAAATGAGTTATTCCACATTATGTATTTAGAACAATGCCTGGCCCATAGTGAGTACTTAACAACCTTTAGCCATTATTGTTACTTAATTTTGTTTAACCCAGCTATATGACCATTCAGCCTCTTCTTAGCATGTTATTTTTCTTGGCAAAACCTATTTGTATCTCAGATAATTAGGGTTCCTTGCAATACACTAAGGAAATGCTATTCTTCGAGGTAAGTTCAGTATTGCCATTTTTCTCTGTTATTTTCCAAGGAGGGCAGCTTGAGGTGGAAGATCTAGAAGTAAAATCTCTCTTATGGTCAAATCCCTCTTTTATAAGTATCCCTCAACCAATGTGTATGATTTTTACTCTTTCTGACCGATCTGATGGAGTCCAACGTCTTGCTACTTCGGGTGTGGTCTGCTTACTAGCAGCTTGGACATTACCTAGGAGGCTGTAAAAATGCAGATCTCAGGCCACACCGCAGACCAGTTGAATGGGAATCTGCATTTTAGCAACATAACTAGGTGATTCTTAAACACGTTAAAATTTAAGAAGCACTGTGCTAACATTTCTGGGCCTAGAGCACCATAATTCTGCTCTAGGGAAATAGGAAGAAACCAACCTGAATTCTATTTTATAACACATAATATTGACTGTTTCTACAAGTGTAGCACTTTTTAAGCCCTATGAGATTTCCTGGAATACCTATGTTGGCATTCTCTTGGGTGTAATTGTTATCGATTAATGTCATGATTAAAAGTGCAGCTTAGGTCTACTGGGAGCTTTAGCTCATTGAAAGGAAAAAACCCACCTCATTGATCTGAAGCCTTCAGTCAGTCATTCTTACCTTTTCAGAAAATACTTCAGATAAATAGCAATAATCTTAGCAGTGAGAGATTTGTCTCAAGGGATAATCTTTCCAACAATGACTTGCATTGATTAAGTTCATTGCTTTTTAACTGTTCACTTTGTTGCTGTGGTAACTCTTTTAAACATTAAAATGCTTTTTTTTTAAGTTGGGATTGTGTATGAGTAAGGTAGCACAAAGAAGCATATTTGTGCTTCTTGTACTGCTAGTGAATTACTTGTTGAGAGTCCAGTGCTCTTACTGTTTTCTAAATACTGCTTTGTTGAAACAAGGTTCTAGAAAGGGGAAGTGTTGGACATGTTTATGGAGTAGACAGCATACAGAAAAGTCGGGCTAGTATTAAGATTCTTGTATCTATGTCAGCTGTCCAGAAAGTACTAAAAATGCCAGATATATTAACTGGAGAACTTTGCTTTTGGAGTAGTGTACTCTTGTAAATCTCGTACAACAATATTGTCAGATTATCCTCTTGCCTTTTGCATACATCTCTTTATGATTCAAGCAGTTGGAAAATCTTCAGCTCACTGTGGTTGTAGGGTGGCAAGAAAGATAAACAGATTGGGCTTTAAGACCAAATTTTGAATCTGGCCTTAGATAATGAACCCAAATTTTGAATTTGACCTTAAATAATGAACCCAGTTGCAGATGTTAAATAATGATATTAAGAAGTTCAAACCATTAATGTAAAATGATGTTTGAAAGTTATATAACAGCATATGGATAATTAAAAAGCAAAAGGGCATTATTGTACTCTGAATTACTGCCCTCAGAGTGTGCATCAGCCTTTCCACGCCCCTCACCTTTCACAGCCGATTAGATACTCAGCGAATCCCGACAATTGTCCCTTCCTTAGGGTCTCACATCTCAATCCTTTGTTTTTATTATAACAGCTGTCTTTCTAGCTTGGATTATTATTAACTCCTACTTAAGCTGTTGCAATAAACTTCATGGGTCAGTCAGTCACTCCCTCAAAGTTAATCACCCTGTTCATAACAAGTTAATGCTAATAATCACTAGCTCAAAAAAAGAAAAATATCAAAACTTGGTGGCTTCCCCTTGCCAGTAAACAAAAAAATAATTTCCAATCCAGTGACTTAAAATTCTCCAAAATGGCCACAGCTTACCTTACAATCTTCTTATTCAATCTTTCTGTGAATGAACCTAGTGTGCTATCAAAATCGCACTATCTATTCTAGTCCATGTGCACATTGTATTTCTCAATCTTTGGACTTTACCTATGCTTTTCTCTCCATATGGAATGGTCTATTCATAATTTCTGCCCATTGACATACTTCTTATTTTTTATCATTTTCCTGAAGCCCCTAGGACCTTTCAGCCTTTAACACTGAGGTTTGCCCAAAGACCAGCATTTGGGAGGAACATGGAGAGGAAAATTGTGCGTACCTGTTTAGCTGGCCTATGTCATGACTGGTTCATTGAGGTACAGTTTCTAGTTCTCAGATTTTAAGCTCCAGAAATTTTATTTTTTCTATCTAGCCAGAGCTGCTGTAGTTTCTAGAACACAAACCCAGCCTAATAAACCTCTCAAAAATACTCTTATGGACTAGAATACCTATTTACTAATTCACAGTGAATGATGTACTTTTCTAGGATATTGCCTCTTTACAGCATGATGCCTGCAAAGCAGATTGAGAAACTGGAAAGTTGCTAAATTGGCTTAGAGTTGAAACATAAGGAATTGGTTGGTCTTGAAGGATATTCCATCTAGGTTATGGGAAAACCTCATTGCTTTATTGGGTCATCTGATAAGATTCTTTTCCTTGGATAATTTGATGTAAGCGCTGATGGATACCTCAGGTTCCAATCTCTTATCCGTCGCACCGACTGACTGAATTACAGTTCTCCTTTACAACATTTTCCATTCTAACAGTGTCATTCTAGAGATGCCACTTTATTACTTTGTTTTAGATTTAGCAACTCCCTATCTTTATCAATTAATTTGTAAATTAATCCAGGTCTATAAAACCACGTTTAGAGCCATCTGTTATGGTGCCTAAATCTTTGGATGGCTGATCTCATGCATCATGTGTTTGTTTTTGACCCTTTATAGTCCCAGAATATGCCTTTTGTTTGAACTTACACCAGAAATCTAAAGTTGTTAAATGCATTAGATGTAGTCACTTCCTTCTGTATTTCTTTCTTAATATGTTTGTATTATGGTTATTTGCAAAGTGGTCTTATTTTGTAGTCAGGGCTAAATTGCTTAAAAACAGGGATTATTTTTTAGTCTTGTTTATTTTTTCTGTAATCTCAAGGGCAGTGAATTTGTTTTTTCCAGAAATGTAGTTTGGCATTCATTTCTTCATTTACTGATTTATTCGTTTATTTCCTTCCTTCGACCAACTTTCCTTCTTTCCTCCTTCCTTCCTCCCTTTCTTCCTTCTCAGACATTTATGAAATACTACTACCTGCCAGGGAATACGATTATAAAATACATAGCCCCTAATAACAGGGTTAGTGCCCCTCATTGACTGCCTTAAGCTCTTTATGTAATCCATACAATATCACCAAAAGTTAAGTGTTAAAACTCCCCATTTTTTTTTTTAAAGAAGCATTCTGAGGTTAAGAGAAGAAAAGTGACTCTTTAAATACTGTACAGTTAGTAATACAGCTGGGATTGGAGACTAGGACTGTTGCCTCAGTTGGTTCTTTTCCCCTGTGGCTTATTGGTATTTATTGGAGGCAGCTGTATGGTTGAAGGTACTGTGATGGTTAATTGTATGTGCCAACTCAGCTAGGCTGTGGCGGCCAGTTGTTGGTTGAACTCTAATCTGTGTTTTGCTGTGAAGGTATTGTGTAGGTGTGGTTAACATCTACAGTCAGTGAGCTTTAAGTAAAGTCATTAGCCTCGATAATGTGGATGGGCCTCATCCAATCGTTTGAAGGCCCCGAGAGCAAGAACTAAGAAGAAATTTTTCCTAAAGACTGCAGCATCAACTCCTGCCTGAGTTTCTAGCTTGTCTGCTTGTTCTATGATTTTAGACTTGCCAGTCCTCACAATGGCATGAGACATACACACACACACACACACGCACACACACGCACATGCATACATATATACACACACACGCACACACACACGTGTACACACACACACACACGAACACATGCGTACATACACTGTCAGGTCCTCTTTCTCAGGAGAATTCTGATTGATTGATCCAGGTTCTGACAATTAGACAAAATATTATACCAAAAATTATTTGTTTCATTATCTTGAACTCTCAAAAGTATTTTAAAGTTTAAAATATACACAGCATTTTTTTTTTTTAATAGGGAGAATCAGTCTTATCAGGTAGAGAGCAAATGTGGAGAGGGGAGGGATAAGAGATTCAATTGTTTTTGAAAGTGACTGAAAAAATAGAGGATTGCAACAGCCTGAATGTGTTCATTTTATAGTTGTCCAGGGAAAGTCTTTAGCAATTTCTAAAATTGCTAAAGGTTTTTATTTCACGAAAATTAAATAACAACAGCGACAAGAAACCCATGTTTTCCCCTCTGATTTAATGTTAGCGTGTGTCTATGTGTAGAGTCTGTGGTGTTCACAATTTTACTTTTGGGTTTTATAAGATAGACCAAGTCAGATATTTTCGTGAATATGGTCTTATTAAATACGCAGACATTGAAAACAAAAAGAATAGTGATTTTAGGAATTTGGATTTCAGTAGAAAAGTAATTTCACTGTTAGGCCTGAAGTCATAGTAGTCAATCCATAGAAGTTTTTTGTTTGCTGTAAATAACAGTTAATCTTCTAACAAACCCCAAAGTCTGAAATGCAGATTTTTGTTAAATAGAAATGGACTAATCGGAGAACAGAGTTTTAAGCAAATGTGAGTGCCCTGCTGTGTGTCCAGCGCTGCCTCCCCTTGGGATGGTATGTCACAGCCAAACTGATCAGAAATAAACAGCCTGTCCTCATTATTTGAAATAGCTTTGTTCTGTAACATTACCTCGAAACTTAATTAGCAAATACTAAACCATTTCTCTAAGGAGAAATGCAGGGTAGTCCCTGTGAGCCTTTGTCATATTCACATTTTTCTGAACTGATCAATATATACTTTTGTTTATGTGTTTCTGTTTAAAGATACCTTACTTGTTATACTCATGGCCGACAGCATTATAACTCATGGCTGAACTAAGTTTATCTAATACTCATATTTTCTCTGTAAGGCACATCACAGCCTTCTTGCCTTAGGAACACTAGACAGCGCTTTTGCACTGTGCTTGGGGGTCCTTTTCAGCAGCAAAGTCACCAACAAGAAGCACACAATGTGAAAAACGTGGCATTAAATAGACCATGAAAAGAACATTTCCTCTGTTGAGAGTATGAGAACTGAAACAAGACAGCAGCGTCAGCTGGGAATGTGCACACTGGGCAACTGAAAACGCTGGAAGATAAATATATTTGTTGTTAAACAGCTCCCCCAAAGACACTCCATGCAGTGCTGCCAAAGACAGTTGTTTGGCTTCTAAATATTTTATGTTCATTTGCAAGATTAGTTAATAAACATTTTTAATTCTTGCTAATGCAGCCTTTTAGAAGAAGAAAATATGTGCTATAAATAACAAAACTTCAACTATGGCTATATGCTTTCCTCAGGAAACCCCGAGCAATTTAAGATGCCTGTTTTGAACCACTGGCATGGTAAATAAAATCAACTCTAATGAAAAACAACAAAAAAATCCAAGCAAAGTAATTTGTCATTTTTTTCCGAAATATTAGTGGAGAACAATTTGTTTTCTTTCACCAAGATTTACAAAGTCAGTTCATTAAAATATCACTTGTTTAACCATGTTAAAACAATTATGTGTTTAACTGAGGTTTTCACCTTTTAATGATTTTTGTCATATCGAAATTTGCCAAGAAATTAGCAAGTCTACAACTTTGATTCTGCAGACTGTTTTTGTACTTTTAGGTTGATGCCAATCCTTTAATTCTTTATTTGTCCAACACTTAGTATGTGCAAATTTCTTTGCTTAAGAATTCTGAATTAGCAAACTGGAGCTTTTCTTGACTTAAGCAGCTGCCAAATCGTGGAGGTACTCCCACCCAAGAAGGAGGAGTAAAAGTGAAATCTGCTTTTTTATCCTACTGTGGCAAAATTATAACTCAAGGGCAGAGGGGGGAGGAGAAAGGCTCACCTACCGATGAGATTATTATATAAAAGAGAAAAGAAAGTCAGTGATGTGAAAGATTATTTGAATTTTTTATTGTCAAAGTTTCCACCAATAGACCATTGTATACTGAAAAAAAAGGTTAGGTTCTTTCTTTATTTTGAAAAAATATTGCAAGCCATTTTTCTTGGCCATTTCACAAATTAGAATAGGAGAAAATAGATTTATATCAAGTACAATCTAGTTTACACTCGTGAAAGGGGGGCACTATTTACTTTGATTATGAATATTTATAACCTGAAATAGATGTAAGAAGAAAATTAGAGAAATTAGCATGGGCAATAATCATATTCATATAGTGACACTGACTTCGAGAGAATTATATTAGGTAGTCAGAAGACTTTAGCCTATTGCTGCTTGGAATTATGTATACATGGATCCTTAATGTTCTGGGCTTGAATTTGAAAGGCTCACTCATCAAGATTTTTAGACACATTATATTTGCTTTTGCAAATTAGAAGCTCCAACCACAGATGCAAGTGTACATTGCCATGTGTGGAATTAATGCTTCAGACAGCTTATGAATATGTATGTGTATTTTGGTGGCGCTTCTGCCACACAAGTCTGAAAAGCAGTGGGAAGTGGGTGGAACTGCGTGGAACTGCATATTGCTGTCAGAAAAGTGCAATTCTCAAAGAAAAAAAAATATAGGGACAAATTTTCATTTCAGACATGTCTTCAAAAATATAAAGTTTCCCCAAAGACGAAAGCTTTTTCGGGGCAGGTTGAGGTGGAGGAACAGGAAACCTAAGGTGAATGAATGGCTGCCCCTCGGGTGTATGTCTGTCCACTTCCAGGAGTGGAAGTACCTCAAGGTTCCTTGGGCTCAAGAGAACGGAGGGTCTGCACCAACCGGTTGTAGCCCCCATGGGTAGTTTGAATTAATTATTTATCTTGATCAATTCAAAGTAGCCCTTTTAAAAAGTTTTAGGGTGTTCTGGGAAACCTTTTCACTTAGTGACAAGTTGTTGTAAGGGTCTGGCTAGAGCAAGATCAGATCATATTTACATATTTCATATGTTCTAACGGTACAATTATGATACTTCAGACAGACATTTAAACCATTCCATCCAGAGCACATTTTAAATATCAAGTTCAACCAGCCATAGACAATAACATTATTCTACAGCTCTACTTTATTGAGTTAAACTTACTACATTTGACCAATCAAACAGTTATCACCAAAGAGGTTTTAATCCGTCACTTACATACACTTCGTTTACAAGACATGCTAATATCCTCCTAGAGAAACCCTGATACAGCTTTGGGTTTTCACCTGTTCTTGAAGTAGTTTCCTTCAGGGATTTTCCACTACCCCAGTATCATTTAGGAAAGGAAAAAGAGCACTTGGCTGTTGCTTTTGATATGTAGCTGGAGTCCCTGTAAATTTTACTCAGTTTGATAACAGGTCTGGCTTAATTGAGAATCAAAGTTTTTTAGGTAAAATTATTTTCCTCCTTTTAGCCCAAATCATTTCTTAATGGCCTTCCTCATTAGAGCTCTAAATTGGATTAAGGGAATATGTTGTCTGGGGACTTTATAAAGAATTAATTGTTACAATTTTTCATTTGTCTTAAAAAACAAATAACAACAACAAAAACTTTCTCACCTCTTGAGCTCTCTTGCCCTCTAGCTTCTTTGCCATTTTTTGTTTCCCTTTGCAGTGAAACTCAACAGATCTATACTTGTTGTCTCTAATTCTCCTTTAATTGTCTCTTTTTTTTTTTTTTTTTTGAGGCAGAATCTCACTGTGTTGCCCGGGCTAGAGTGCCGTGGCATCGGCCTAGCTCACAGCAACCTCAAACTCCTGGGCTCAAGTGATCCTCCTGCCTCAGCCTCCCGAGTAGCTGGGACTACAGGCATGCGCCACCATGCCCGGCTAATTTTTTCTATATATTTTTAGTTGTCGAATTAATTTCTTTCCAATTTTAGTAGAGACGGGGTCTCGATCTTGCTCAGGCTGGTTTTGAACTCCTGAGCTC
>CAUYSK010011361.1:0-66212 GCA_963575035.1 Avahi laniger | reverse complement strand
CCAACAAACATGTAAAAAAATACTCAACATCTCTAATCATTAGAGAAATGCAAACCAAAACCACAATGAAATATCACCTAACCCCAGTGAGATTGGCCTCTATCAAAAAATCCCAAAACAACAAATGCTGGTGAGAATGTGAAGAGACAGGAACACTCTTACGCTGCTGGTGGGACTGCAAATTAGTGCAACCTCTGTGGAAAAGAATTTGGAGATACCTCAAAGAGCTAAAAATAGAAATACTATTCAATCCAGCAATAGGACTATTAGGCATCTACCCAAAAGAGCAAAAGATATTCTATAATAAAGACATGCACCCGAATGGTTATGGCAGCACAATTCGCTATTGCAAGGATGTGGGAACAACCCAACTGCCCGTCAATTCATGAGTGGATTATTAAAATTTGGTATATGTATACAATGGAATATTACTCAATTATAAGAAACGACAGTGATCTAGCACTTCTTATATTTTCCTGGATTGAACTTGAGCCTGTTATCCGAAGTGAAGTATCACAAGATCGGAAGAATGGGCTCCACTTGTACTCGCCATCAAATTGGCACTAACTGATTAACACTCTGGTGCTCACATGGCAGTAATACTCTCCAGGGATTAGGGGGATGGGGAAGGTAAACTCACAACTAAAGGGCACGGTGAACATTGTAGAGGGGAAGGGCATGCCTCTAACTCTGGCTTGGGTGAGGCAAAGAAATAAAATGTAACCAAAATGTTTGTACCCTCATAATATCCTGAAATAAAAAAAAAATGCACACCCAGTAAAATGCAGAATGAGTTAGCTTCATGTTGTAAGTGTGCTATGATATGAAGTGGAAAGAAAATTCTGGGGATTAGAACAAAATAAGAAACTCTATGCAAGAAAAAAATAGTATATCGCAATTAGACATTCATTTTTAGTGTAATTAGGCGTTCATATTTAGTGTCTCATGACCTCGATTTATATTTTGTAATGGAAAAGTATAAAACGTTTATATTATTGACATTGCTCTATCACTATCTGGTTTAAGGAACTTGACCAAGTAAATTAATTGCTCAGATCATCAAGTTCTCTTTCTACAAAATGAGAAGTTTAGACCCTGTGCTTCTCAAACTGAAATTCTTTAATAAGCATTTTACTGTAGAATATGTTTACTTTAATACAAAAATGTTTTAAATTACTTAGCATTAAGTAAAATAGATACTTGAGGAAAATACTCCAGGTTTTTTTCTGATGGCTTCACGTAATTCCTGACATCCCATTACATCCTAGTTGTAATAGCATGACACTAGGTAATAGAATAATATCTCTCCCAGCTGTAAAGTTTGGTTTGTGTTAATTTTTGTCAGAAAACTTTTTTTAAAATTTTCATTTTTAAGTGTTCCTTTTTGAGTATTATGCAGAACAGAAATTTAAGACCACTAGATGGGGATGTAAACAATACAGCATTCATTGTTTCTCTTGTGCTCTAAAATAACTTGATATGGCCTTGAATATAATTACCAGAAAAAAGGGGGAAAAAACACAGAATAAATCCATAAAAGTACTTGTCTTTATCTTCCTAAATGTTGTAGTAATCTGGATTTGGAAAAATTAAGCTTCTTAATTAAGAATGAGGCCGCCTGTGCTCAAATAGCATATTGTAAAACCACAATATGAATGACTTAGAATTCCTATTTGAATGACTCTCCATTGTCACAATATGTGATATTCTTTGTTTTTATGGGTTTATTTTATTCTGATACATGTTTAATAATAGGTATGAAATCAGAAATAGAGTTTAACACTTAAGATACAGCATAATTTTTTCTCCTGGGTTTTTGCATCCTCTTTTTGGTGCTATAAAAAAGAGTGAATGATCATTTGCCTCTTTTTAAAGATACTTTTAAGAATTATATTCATTCTATGGCTTATTAGTCACATTTAGTCTTCTTCCTGTAATTAGTAAAAGCATAACTATACAAAATAATAAGGATATCTTTAAAACAAAAGTTTGAAATAAAATACCATTGTGCTGTGCTGCAGTCCTTTAAAGAGTATTTAGGAAAAAAATATTAGGGAAGGATGAGGCTTTGTGGTTTTTTACATTTTTTCCCTAAAATAGCTATAAATTTTTATTACTTTTCAGGCAGATGTACATTGTTATTGATAATTATATGAGCTTTGATATTTATGCATCATTATCACTACTGAAGATACCCTTTCACCGCAGCGCAGGACTTCTGTCCAATAAGGGCTGACATTTCTTTTTCTTACGAGAGTCTGTCCTAGGTTTTTAGTTATTCAGGGCTTCATCCTCAGTATTTTGATTCAGCTAAAATTAGAAGGTTTTAACATATTTATTATAATTTAAATGATTTGTCCAACAAAGAAAACCATGATAATTTCTACTATAATTGTGGGATGGATTATAGATTATTACATATCTGTGAAATTCTTAGGTAAAATTTAGCCCAGAAATAACAGTCTGAGATTATGATGTGTTTAATATTTACATCTTAGTTAAATAACTGTATAGCTCTTGTAATTGAATGACTCAGTTTTTTAAAATTGTGATTAAAGAGTATATATAACAAAATTTGCTATTTTAATCATTTTTAAATTGTAACACATGTAAAACATCAATTTTACCATTTCACCATTTTAAAGTGTGTAATTCAGTGGCCTTAATTATATTCACACTATTGTGTAACCATCCATTGTTCCCCAAACTTTTTCGACACCACAAACAGAAATTCTGTAACCGTTAAGCAATAACTCCCTGTTGCCCTCAGCCTCTGGTAACTCCTAACCTGCTTCTGTTTCTATGAATTTGCTTTGAATGACTCAGTTTTAAAATGATTATATATGTGTGTGTATATATATATATTTTTAAAGGACAGAATATCAACCGGGTGTGGTAGCTCACACCTGTAATCCTAGCACTCTGGGAGACCAAGGTAGGAGGATCACTTGAGGTCAGTAGTTCAAGACCAGCCTGAGCAAGAGCAAGACCCTGCCTCTACTAAAAATAGAAAAAATTAGCCAAGTGTGGTGGTGTGCACCTATAGTCCCAGCTACTTGGGAAATCACTTGAGCCCAGGGATTTGAGGCTGCAGTGAACTATGATGACACCACTGCACTCTAGCCAGGGCAACAGAGAGCAAGACTCTGTCTCAAAAAAAGTAATAATAAATTAATGTAAAAAATAATAAAGGACAAAGTCTCTCTATGTTGCCCAGACTGGACTTTAGCTTCTAGGCTCAAGCAATGCTCCTGCAGTGAAAACTCCAGCTCCTAAGAGCATTTTATGTATTTATTCATTTGCTTAATTCCATATATACATAAAATCATTCAAAATTCCTACTCCTATGTCATTACAAACAATAAACTTTTAAGGTAGAGCTCAAGAATTCTTTACGTTTCTTTTTATCTTCCAACAAAAGGTATATACTTAAAATATTGTGTTCAAAATTATTTGGATTAATTCTTTTTCTTGGTACAGCTATGTTGTTCATTTGAAATGTTTGTTCTTTCATCTATTTAACTTTAGGTTTTCCTCTGTTCTTTTAAATTTATTTAAAAAATAGTTTTAAATTACATTCTTTAATTTTTCAAGTTCTTAATAAAAATTATACAAAAATACATACCCAGTAAATGTCATTTCCTATTCTGTCCCTTCTATTCCACTTTCACTTACCCTCTGTAGGTAACTAATTTTATTCGTTTCTGGTTATTATTTTTCTAGGGGTTTTTTGGGGGTTTGTTTTTGGTTTTGATTTTTTGATTTTCATTTTTGTTTTTTTTTTTTTGTGGAAATAGCAGACATATATCTTCCTATGTAATTATATATTCTTTCTCTTTTTTCAGAAAAGATAGCTACTATATATACTTTTTATACTTTTGATTTGTTTGATTTTTACCTAATATGTTCTGGAAATCACTTTTTATCAGTTTGTACAGATCTTCATCATTTTTTTTTATAGGTACATAATTCGTGATGTACAGTGTGTGGATGTCCATAGTTTAACTGACCACTGTAAGGACATTTATGTTTTTTCCCAGTGTTTTGCAAATTCTACAGTTCATGATGTTATATGTATATATTTTTGTACTTTTGGAGATGTGTCTTGAGGGTAAGAACTAAAAGTGGGCTTGTTAGATCAAAGGATAAACACCTACATAGTTTTGTTTGACGTTGCAAATTTCTCTCTATAGAGGTTGTAACGTTTTATATTCCCACCAGTAATGGGTAAGTTCCTGTTTCCCCACAGCCTCACCAACAGAATGTGTTGTCAAGCTTTTGAGTTTTTACAGGTCTGAAAGGTGAGAAATGGTATTTTAATGTAGTTTTGAATTTGCATTTGTGTTATGAAAATGAATCTGAACATATTTTCATATGTTTAAGAGCCATTTTAAGCCTGGCATGGTGGTGCACACCTATAATCCCAGCTACTCAGGAGGCTGAGGTTAGGAGTATCACTTCAGCCCAGGAGTTTGAAACCAACCTGAGCAACAGAGCAAGACCTTGTTTCAATTAAAAAAAACAAAAACAAAAAAACAAAGCCAGATGTGTTGACTCATGCCTGTAATGTCAGCACTTTGGAAGGCTGAGGCAGGAGGATCACTTGAGGCCAGGAGTTTGAGACCTGCCTGGGCAACATAGCAAGACCCTGTCTCTACAAAAAATAATAAAATTAGCCAGGCCTAGTAGCATGCTTGTAGTCCCAGCTACTCGAGAGGCTGAGGCAGGAGGATTGCTTGAGCCCAGGAATTTGAGGCTAGAGTGAGCTACGAATGTTTCTCTGCACTCCAGCTTGGGTGACAGAGCAAGACTGTATCTCAAAAAAAAGCCATTTTATATTATTTTTCTGGATAATTTGTTAATATTTTTTGTCCACTTTTCTATTAGGGTTTTAAACTTATTTTCTTTGTCTAAGAGTTCTTTATATATTAGCTATGTTAGCCCTTCACCTGTGGTTTATGTTGCAGATATTTCCTCCCTGTTTGTCATTTGTTTTTGGATTTTGAACTTGTGGTTTTTTTGCCATGCAGTAGTTTTTTATTTTTATTTATCAAATGTATCAGTCTTTTATTACATCTGGATTTTGAGTCATAATTATAAAGTCTTAATACCTAAGTTAAAAAGAAATTAACATACAATATGTCTTCTTTTACTCATTGTATCATTTCATATTTTACATTTAGATCTCAGGTCCACTTGGGGTTTATACTTATGTACTCTGTGCAGGATGGATCCAAATGTATCTTTTCCAAATAGCTATCTAGTTATCCCAACATTATTTATTAAAAAGTCCATTTTTGGCCGGGCGCGGTGGCTCACTCCTGTAATCCTAGCACTCTGGAAGGCCGAGACAGGTGGATCGCTCAAGATCAAGAGTTCAAGACCAGCCTGAGCAAGAGCGAGACCCCTGTCTCTACTAAAAAATAGAAAGAAATAATCTGGACAACTAAAAATGTATATATAGAAAAAATTAGCCGGGCATGGTGGCGCATGCTTGTAGTCCCAGCTACTTGGGAGGCTGAAGTAGAAGGATTGCTTGAGCCCAGGAGTTTGAGATTGCTGTGAGCTAGGCTGACGCCACGGCACTCACTCTAGCCCAGGCAACAAAGCAAGACTCTGTCTCAAAAAAAAAAAAAAGTCCATTTTTCCCTAGTCTTTTATGATAATATCTTCATTGCATACTAAATTTCTAAATGTATACTTGTTTCAATTTCTAGACTGTTCTCATTCACTGCTCTTCTGCCTATTGATATGTCAATACCATACTAATTTAATTATGATAGATTTCTAATATATGTCAATAACTGGAAGATTTAGTCTTTCCTCTTATTTTTCAGGGTTGTCCTGCTATACTTGCATACTTTTTGTGTGATCTTTACTATCAACTTGTTCAGTTGTAGGCCATACTAAATTTATAAATTAATTTCAGCAGAATTAATGTCTTTGTAATACTGAATCATTTTATTGATGAACAAGGGATGTCTTTACATTCATTCAAATCGATTTTTATTATTTTTTGGAGTGTTTTAAAGTTTTCCTTTTAGACCCTGCATGTTTATTTTTAATTTATTCTGGATATTTTATCCTTTTTCATTGCTATTTAAATGGGGTTTTATCTTCTGTTATATCTTATAATTGTTTATTGATATTGTATGAAAAATGAAGAAGTTTCACATAATAGATACACAGTAAGCAAAGTAAAAAGACAAAGGAAAAACTGGGAAATATTTGTAACATATATCCCAGAAACAGGGTTACTATCTATAATATGTTAAGAGCTGCTAAAAGGAGTGATAAAAATGCACAATAACCTTATGGAAAAAGGAACCAGAACTATGAACAGACTTCAAACAAAAAAGCAAAATGCTTTTAAACAAAAGAATAAATGCTAAAAGTTACTCATGATAAAAGAGCTGAGAATTAAAAGTACACTAATATACAATTTTTTTCTCATCAAATTGGCAAAAACCCATGAGTTTTCAACTGTTGGTGAGAATGTAAGGCATCATTCTTATACACTATTTATAGGTATACAAATCATCCTATGGACAGGGATTTGGCATTAGCTTGCTATATCAAATACATTTGCCATTTCAAGCAACATTTTTATTTCTGAGAGTATGTCCCAAAATTTAATTGGAAAAAATGCAGAATGATTCATTCACAAGGGTATTTATTATAATCCTATTTTTAATAGCAACAGACTGGAAACAATGCAGATATCTATCTAGGGAGAATGGTTAACTAAACCATAGTACATCCCCACAATTGTGAAACACAGGCTGTAAGAAATGTTACTATATACCATTGGAATGGTTTCTAGGATATTTGTTAAGTTAAAAAAAAGTGAAGTTGAGAAGGCTATGTAACATTCTATACTTTATCTGATTTATTTGAGAATAGTTCAGAATCCATACTTACATACAGACAGAAATGAGGATGGAAAATACAGAAAAGAGTTTAAGAGCCATATGGGACACAGTACAAAGGTCTAACAAAAGATGAGGTCTGTACCTTTGGAAATTAAGCCATATGCTTCTCAAGGGATAAAAGAATAAACTACAGTAGAGATTAGAAAATATTTTTAAGTGAATGATAACAAAAATAAGACATATCAAAACTTGTGAGATGCATTGAAAGCTGTGTTCAGAGTGAAATTTAGAAGCTTACATGCATATAACAAAAGAAGAAAGGCAAAAAAATGGTCTAAAAATCTATTTTAAGATGTTATAAAAATAATGGCAAGATAAATTCAAGGAAAATAAAAGGTGGAAATAATAAAGGCTAAAGAAGAAGTTAATAAAATAGAAAATAAGCATGTATTTGAAAAATGAAATTATAAATTCATTCTTTGGAAAGATTATTGAAACTGATAAATCCCCAGGAAAAATTATCAGGAAAAGAAGAGATGGCACAAATTATCATACTATCATGCAAAATGAAGAAGGGGACATCATAACAGATCTCACAGACATTAAAATAGGAGGATATTTTGAACAACTTTATTCTGTATCTTTCTGACCTCTCTACCGCAGTTACCAAAGAGTCTGGCAACACATCTCCCTGACTGAATACAGATAATAACTTGACACACAAAATGAGATCTTATAATATTGTTGATCTGTTGTGGTTAGTTTCATGGGAACAGTGAACCTATGTAGCCTAGGTTTTAATTCAAGCCAAGTTTTGTGCTCAGTAAAGGCATACCTACCTATGTACATCAATCAGTTGATCCCCAGTTACAAAAAATACAGAAGTATATACTTCATGGTTACTGGCCAAATGATCATTCACCAAGGCTCAGATAGTGGACTGTGCACAAAAGATTTGTGACCGTGGTCCGTAGGCCATGTTGATTGAAAGAACCTCCCAAATACAAGTGTGTTTGCAGATATTTTGAGGGAATCTTCAAGAAAGTGTGGGGCCTAATTCTGGACAAATGCTCAGGGAAGCTTGAAATTTGTCCTATAACTCACCTCCCTCTCAGTAAACTCTCCAAAATATGCTAGATATGTGTTGTATACTTATACCAGGTTAGTTGGCAAGCGCTCCCCAGAGTCCCCAAAACAGAAGGAATCAGGAAGCTATAACACATCCCTCCCTCTAGAAGAATAAAGTACATGCTGGTTATCCCTGGAAAAACATTCACTCTTGTTGATAGAACTGACAACTACATCCCCATGAGGATTCTAAAGTCCCAGGATTCTGTACAAGACGAAGTATTGTCTAATTTCTTTGTTAATGAAAATTATGTAGTTCTGTCTTTTTGTGATAATCCTTCTTATTTGGGAGATTCATAAGAAAGAAGAAGACAATATTGACTGTTATTGAAGAATGTTTTTGTAGGGGGAGATCCTTTGGATTTAGCAATTATAAGGTTACAATTTGTGTATTTATGTGGTAGAATGGTTTAAATCAGCTAAATTATAATCCTTAGGTACATTCACAGTTGTTACAACATTTCCTCTTCAACATTTTTGAAATATGTACCATAAATCTTGACTTTCTCAACTGAGTATGAGCAGTTTTATATTTTAAAGCAAAATTACTATTTTGTTGCCTCTAGAGAACTATTCTTATATACACAATTTGGAATGTTTATTTATATGGAAAATGAAATAGTAATGTCTAATATAACACAATAACAATATATACAAAAAGAAAAAAAGAGGCATAGGATACCTGAGATAAAAATGAGGTGGGGAATGTTCACGTCACTCTAAATTCATGGTTGACAACATGGTTATATCCTTAGACAACTCCCAAGAGAACCATTCTAAGAATTGTGGAACAGTAATTATATTAAGATTAGTTTTATGAAAGAAATTGTTGATATGATCACAAATGGTATATCCATGAGAAGTGGCCACTAGAGGGAAAAACAACATGTTCTCCAAATCTGAAAGGCCATTAGCATAAGCATGTCTAGTGTTTCATCTTTATAACATAAATATATTGGATTATTTACTAAGAATTTCTGAACTTTTGTTTCAGTTAGTTTGACTAATATCCTGAGTATCCCTGAGCAGAAAGAGTTCATGTTCACTGATTGAGCAAGCCTCTGATGACTTCAGCAGAACTGGACAATTGTTAATTTTATCTAATTGGTGAAATTATCCCTTAAATGATAATATTGTATCTGATCTCTTCTTTTTAACATTGGAACTTTTATCTCTAAACTCATTTTTAAAATGTTACCTCTCTGGATTCACCTTTAAAAGGATTTGAGAGGCTCGACTCGGTGGCTCACGCCTGTAATCCTAACACTTTGGGAGGCTAAGGCAGGAAGATCATTTGAAGCCAGGAGTTCAAGACCAGCCTGAACAACGTGGTGAGACCCTGTCTCTATGACAAAATAGAAAAATTAGCTGGGAATGGTGGTGTGTGCCTGTAGTCCCAGGTATTCAAGAGACTAAGTCAGGAGAATCGCTTGAGCCCAGGAATTTGAGGTTGCAGTGAGCTATGATGATGCCACTGCACTCTAGCCTGGGCAACAGAGCGAGATGCTGTCTCAAAAAAAAGAACAATAACAACAACAAAAAAATTATTCAGGTGTGGTGACATATACCTGTAGTCCCAGCTACTTGGGAGGCTGAAGCAGGAGAATACCTTGAGCCCAGGAGTTTTAGGTTGCAGTGAGCTATGATAATGTCACTGCACCCGAGCCCAGGCAATAGAGCAAGACACTATCTCTAAATAAATAAAGAAAGAAAGGATTTGAAGTAGTGCCTTCTAGAAAGAGTTAGTTCTTAATGTCCTATGTCTCGTTTAGCTACTAATTATTTTCTGTCTTACTGTGTATCTCTCTTTTATACCTTTTTTAAAATTTGAAATGATCCTTTGGGAGAATTAAAGTATTGCAAGGAGCTCTGATGACCCAATTAAATTATAAAACATTAACTTGTAAATCAGTAGTTCTGACCATTAACATTGACCGCTTATGAGTGAAGAAAGTAAAAGAGGACCAGATTTAAAGACTAATATATTGAACATGACAAAAAAATCAAGGGACAAGGCATATTTAGGTGCAGTTTGGAACCATGAGGACTATTCTTGGAAAAGCAGTCTTCGACACATACAATCTGAAACCTAAGATAAAGTCTTGAAGGCAGACAGAAAAGAGGATGCTTTACATACAGAAGAACAATAATTTGAATGCCAGCATTTTTTCATCAGCAAATGTAGAAGCCAGAAGACTATATAACAATCATCTTGAAAGCTGAAACAATAAATCAGTCAACCCAGAATTCTTTGTCCAGTGGAAATATCTTTCAGGAATGATGGCAAAATTAAGACACTTTTATAAATGGAAACTAAGAAAAATCTGTCTCTAGCAGACCTGTACTAATACAAGAAATGATTATAGAAGTTCTTCAAGTGAAAAACGATATTAAGACAACAGTTGGATATTCAGGAGCAAGTGAAAAACATCAGAAATGATAAATATGTGGATAAAAATAAAAGACTATTTGTACCCTCTTAAGTTCTTTAAAAAGATCTATAAATGTTTAAAGCAAAAATTATAACATTGTGTTTTGGAGTTTTCAACATATGTAGATGTAATACATATTTACTTTGCAAATATACAGTAAAAGTAATATATAAAACTATAAGAAAGTATGATGTGGGGAGGGGATGATTAAAGGGACCTATATGCTTGCAAGATGTCCATATTTCACATGAAGAGGTATACTGTTATGGTTGAACTTTGAAAGATTACAGATATATACTGATCCTTAGAGAAGCCACCAAAAAATAAAATAAAAAGAGGTACAGCTCATGAGCCAATAGAAATCTTAAAATGAAATACTAAAAAATATTTAAATTATCTTTTTTAAAAGATAGGAAGGAAGGAACACAAGGAACTACTACAACAACAAATAGAGGCAATAAACAGAACCAGATGATAAAATTGTTAAGTAAAATCCAGTGATAAGGTCTAAATACTGCAATTAAAAGTCAAAGAGAGGCCGAGCGCAGTGGCTGGCGCCTGTGATCCTAGCACTCTGGGAGGCCTAGGTGGGAGGATTGCTTGAGCTCAGCAGTTCGAGACCAGCCTGAGCAACAGCAAGACCCCGTCTCTGCTATAAATAGAAAGAAATTAGCCAAACAACTGAAAAAAATAGAAAAAATTAGCCGGGCACAGTGGTGTGTGCCTGTAGTCCCAGCTACCCGGGAGGCTGAGGCAGAAGGACGGCTTGAGCCCAGGAGTTTGAGGTTGCTGTGAGCTAGGCTGACACCATGGCACTCTAGCCAGGGCAACAGAGTGAGACTCTGTTTCAAAAAAGAGAAAAGAACAAATTATAGTGCCTATTAGAGATACAGTTTGGGCATAAAAATACAAATATTTTGAAAGTGACTAAATAAAACAATACTAGACAACATAAAAAGTATGAAATTGCTATATTAATATCAGCTGAAATAGCATTTAAGACTGAGGATATTATTGGTGATAAAGAGTGATATTTCATAATGATAAAAGACACATTTCAGGAAGACAATTATAAATGTCTGTGTAACAGCAGCTTAAAAATACATGAAGCAAAAATTGAGACAGTGGTAGATTTTAACACTCCCTTCTCAATAATTGATAGAACAACTTACAAATAATCAGTGAAGATTAGAAGATTTGAGTAACTCTATAAACTCCCTTGATCTAATGGATATTTTTAGACATTACACTCAACAACTGCCAAATACATATTCTTTTCATATGCACTTGGTATGTTCCCAAAGAGAGACTGTTTTATGGACAGTAAAACAAAACAAGCCAACAAGTTTAAAAGGGATGAAATTATACAGAGTGTGTTCTCTTACCACAACAGAATGAAAATAAAAGTCAGTAACAATAAGAAAGGAAAATACCAAATATTTTGAAACTTAACAACACCCTCCTAAATAAACCATAGGACAAATAAGTCAAAAGGGAAATTAGAAAATACTTTGAAGTGAATGACAATGAAAATACAACATAACGAAATTTGGGGGAGGCAGATAAAGCAGTCCTTACAGGGTAACATAGCAATAATTTCTTAAATTAGAAAATAGCAAAATTCTAAACTTAGCATCCTAAGATTTCACCTTAAGAAGCTAGAATAAGAAAAGCAAATTGAACCTGAAGTAAAATAGAAGGAAGAAAAAGTAAAGATAATAACAGAAATCAACTACACAAAAAACAAAGAATAGAGAATATTGGCAAAACCAAACTCTGATTTTTTGAAAAGATAATCAAAATTGACATGCACCTACCTAATTGATCAAGATAAAAGAAAAAGCAAGGCTGGGTGCAGTGGTCCATACCTGTAATCCCAGTACTTTGAGAGGCCAAGGTGGGAAGATTGCTTGAGGCCAGGAGTTTGAGACCAGCCTGGGCAACATAGTGAGATCCCATTTCTGGAAAAAAAAATAGCCAAGTGTCGTGGCACATGAATGATTACATTTAAATAAAATATTCAGAATAAGTAAATCCAGAGACAGAAAGTAAATTTGTGGTTGCCAGTATCTGGGGTAAGGAGGGAATAAAGAATACCTGTCTCATGGGTATGGGGTTTTATTTGGGGATAATGAAAGTGTTTTGCAATTAGATGGTTGTTTTACAATATTGTGAATGTACTAAATGCCACTGAATTGTTTCCTTTAAAATGGTTAATTTTATGTTATGTCAATGCTTACAATAAAACACACTCAGACATACACTCACACATTGAGATACCTCTACACACCGAATAGAATGAATAAAATTTTCAAAAACTATCAAGTTTTGACATGATTGTAGAGGAATTAGAACACTCATTCACTACTCATGGGAATATAAAATCATAAAACCGCTTTGGAAAGCAGTTTGGCAGTTGCTTAAAAAGCTAAACAGGCTGAGCACAGTGAACTCATTCTTATAATCCTAGCACTCTGGGATCCAAGGCAGGAGGATTTCTTGAATCCAGGAGTTCAAGACCAACCTGAGCCAAGAATGAGATCATGTATCTACAAAAAATAGAAAAATTAGTTGAATGTGCTGGCTCACACTTGTAGTCCCTGCTACTTGCTTGGGAAGCAGAAGCAGGAGGATCACTTGAGCCCAGGAGTTGAGGTTAAATGAGCTATGATGATTCCACTGCACTCTAGCTCCAGTGACTGAGAGAGACCCTGTCTCAAAAAAAAAAAAAAAAAAAAAAAAAAAGCTAAACATATACCAACCACATGATTCAGTCATTCTACTCTTAGGAAATTACCCAAGAAAAAACAGCATGTGTCTACAAAAACTCTTGTACTGGAATATTCGTAGCAATGTTATTTGTAATAGCCTAAAAATTGAAAACATCTGAAATATCCACCAACTGGTTAATAAATAAAGAAATTGTGGTATGTCCATACAAGCGAATACTACTCAGCAGTATAGAAGAATGAAGTACGTATATGCACATTACAATACAGCTGAAGCTCAAAGTAATTTTATTTAGTGAAAGAACCCAGACTAAAAGGGAATACCTGCTGTGCGATTTAATTTATATAAAACTCTGAAAACTACAGACTAATCTGTAGTTACAATAAGTAGATCATCAGTTACCCGTGGACAGGGAGAGGGTCATAGGGAGGGAGAAGAGATTACAAAAGGAATGAGAATACTTTTTGGGGTGATAAATATTTCAGTATCTTGATTATGGTGCTAGTGTGCAAGTGTATTCATATGTCAAAATTTATTAAATTATAGACTTTAGATATATGAATTTTATTGTTTGCCATAGGAATGCTATTTTTAAAACAATTATTGGAGAAGATGTGAAGAAACTGGAACCCTTTACACTTCTGGTGGGAGAGAAAAATATGCAGTTGCTTTGCAAAAACAATTTGGCAGTTCTTTGAAAGGTTAGACATAGAGTTACTGTTAAATCCATAAATTCTGCAACTAGGTATATGCTCAAGAGAAATGAAAACATATGTCCACAGAAGTCATTGTGCACCTGTGTTCATAGCAGCATCTTTCACAATAACCAAAAGGTGGAAACAATCCAAATTCCATCAAATGGAGAAAGGATAAAAAAAAATGTAATACATTCAGACAATGGGATATTATTCATCCATGAAAAGGAATGATCCATGGTACAGCCTGGTTGACTCTTCAAAATATTATGCTAAGTGAAATAAGCCAGAAACAAAATGATAACTGTTGTATGATTTCACTTATAGGTAATAATTGTGATACCTCGTATAGGCAAATTCATAGAGACAAAGAGTAAAAAAGTGCTTACCAAGTGCTGGGAGGGGGAGAGAATGGAGAGTTATTGTTTAATGGGTACAGAGTTTCTGTTTGGGGATGATGAAAAAGTTCTGGAAATAGATGGTTGTTATGGTTACACAACATTGTGAATGTGTTTAATGCCACTGAATTGTACACTTAAAAATGGTTAAAATGGTAATTTCATGTTATATTTATTTTACTGTAATAAAAAAGTAATGCATGAAATTATTATACTCAAATGAGTAGGAGACTTCTAGTTATGGTAGTTGGAAACAGTTGGTGATTCCTCTCCACAAAAAGATAAGTACAAAAGTGGAGAAATTTGTCAAAAACAACTATTTCTGTGCAATGGAAATCAACATAAAGCAGACAGCACATGAGAAACATTTATTCTTGAAAAACTACTGCAATTTTGAGTAAGAATAATGGGAATCTGTGCCCTTCTATGGAGCTGTTCCTATACTTTCTACGTTAGGGAACTTGATGGACAAGAATGGTAGTTTTACCAGCTGTAGACTGGCCATGGAAACTATTACATTTGATGTCCGAGGGGTACTCAGTTAAGGGTGGAGAGTGAAAATTCATGTCTTTGCCAGTGAAAATTGTAAATTGGGTTAGAAGTGATGGGGAAAACCTCCAGCTTTGTTAAACACAGCTTGCAGTTCTAGTTGAAACTGCAGATCATTGATGGGAGATCCTGGAAATTAGATAGCTATATAGGGGCTCACATCAGCTTTCCACACATCCCTGGCTAACTAGTAAACTACGCATGTTCAAAGAATACCCAAGAGTACCTGGAAAAAAGTGAAAAGGTAAAGGAGACTGAAGAGTTGGCTCAGACATGTTCTGTAACTCACAGATAATTGGCAAAGGGTTCAAGACCTATAATCTCAAGGTATTTGAGCACAACCTCTACACAAATCATTGGCTGACCACTAAGTTATGTTGAAATAAGGCCAATTCTAGAAGCCAGATTACAAAATAAGTAGGAATAAAAAATTGAGCATAGACATTCAATGGAGAAATTCTCTACACTATCTTCCAGAAAATATAAACAGAGGGAATGCTTCCTAACACATTCTGTGAGGCCAGAATTATCCCAATACCCAAACCAGACAAAGACATTACAAGAAAGGAAAAGTACAGATCATTATCTCTCATGAACAGAGATGCAAACATTTTCAACTAAATGTTAGCAAATCAAATCCCACAATGTATAAAAAGTATAAAGTTGTGGAGGTTTTGTTTTTTGTTTTTTAGGCAGATTTTCACTCTTTGTCACCCAAGCTAGATCATACCACACTGCAACCCCAAATTCCTGAGCTCAAGCAATCCTCTTGTCTCAGCCTCAGGAATAGCTAGGACTACAGGCATGTGCTACCATGCCCAGCTAATTTTTTAAATTTTTGTAGAAGCAGGGTTCTTGCTCTGTTGATCAGGCTGGTCTGAAGTTCCTGGCCTCAAGTGATTTCTCCTGCCTTAGCCTCCCAAAGTGCTAGGATTACAGTCACGAGCCACTGTACCCAGCCGTAATGTAAAGCTTTGATGAAAGCTTTAAACCTAGAGACTCAAGAAGCTCAATGAAACCCCAAACCAAGAAACATAAAGAAAACTACATCAGTGTAGGTCATCATCAAATTGTTCAAAACCAGTGATAAGAGAAAATCTTGAAAGGAGCTTGAGGAAAAAGACACATGACCTATGAGAAACAAACATAAAAATCTCAGCACATTTATCATCAGAAAAAAATATGAGTAGACATTGGACCAACATCTTTAAAATACTTAAAGCAAAAAAACTATTGGAATTCTATATCTAGTAAGAATCTTTCAAACATGAAAGTGAAGTCTTTTCTAGACATAGAAAATATGAAATATGACTGATTTTTGACAAAAGTGCAAAATCAAGTCAGTGGAGAAAGGATAGTCTTTTCAGGAAGAAGAGCTGAAAAAAATGGATATCCATATGCCAGACATAAATTTTCATTGATACTCATGATATTTAAAAATTAACTCAAATTGAATTCTACACCTAAATGTAAAACTTCAAATATAAAATTTCTAGAAGAAAATATATGTAAGGAGATAATCTTTATTATTTTCTATAATAGTTTCTTACATAAATCACTAAAAGCTGGATCTATAAAAGTAAACATTAATAAATTAGCTTTCATCAAAATGAAAAATAAGCTCTGTTCCTCAAAATATACTCTTAAGAGAATGAAAAGACAAATATCACAGGCTGGGATAAAGGCCTTGTATCCAGAATGTATAAAAAAACTCTCAAAACTCAATAATAAGAAAACATGCAACCCAATTAAAAACTGGGCAAAATTTGAACAGACACCAAAAAAAATAAAAAGATGGCGAATAAGCATATAAAAAAAGACTCTACATCATTAATAATTATAGAAATGCAAATTAACTCCACAATCAGATAATACTATACAGCTATTAGTATGAATAAAATTTAAAAAAAACAGAACACCTCACATTTTGGCTTGTAATATGGAATATCTGGCATGCTCGTTCACTGCTGATGGGAATATGAAATGGTATAGCTACTTTGGTAAACAATTTGGCAGTTTCTTAAAAAGTTAAATATATTCCTGCTATATGATCCAACCATTCCACTCTCCTTGGTATATACCCAAAAGAAGTAATGACAGATATTCACATAAAATTTTTATATGAACGTTCATTGCCGCATTATTTGTAATAGCTAAAAGATAGGAAATATCTAAATATTAATCAACTGAAGAATAGATAAAACCTGGTGTCTGTGCAATGGAATACAATTTGGCAATAAAAGGGAATGAACAACGGAAACATGAAACAAAATGGATGAATATGAAAATAATTATACTGAATATAAGGGGCTAGACAAAAAAGAATACATACTATATGATTTTATTTATATAAATTCCAAAAAATACAAGCTAACATATTGTGATTGAAAGCAAATCAGTGGTTGCTGAGTATCATGGAGTTAGGTAATATGGAAAAGTGGGAGGGAGGCA
This sequence comes from Avahi laniger, assembly GCA_963575035.1. Lineage (NCBI taxonomy): Eukaryota > Metazoa > Chordata > Mammalia > Primates > Indriidae > Avahi > Avahi laniger. Next base: position 48,957 of record CAUYSK010011361.1, on the reverse strand, counting down.
TTATAAAGGGGCAGGAGTAAACTTTGGGGGTAATGATATTTTCTTTTTTTTTAAGACAGAGTCTCTGTCGCCTTGGATAGAATGCAATAGTGTCATTATAACTCACTGCAACCTCAAACCACTGGGCTCAAGCGATCCTCCTGCCTCAGCCCCGCAAGTAGCTGGGACTACAGGTGGGTGCCTCAATGCCGGGCTAATTTTTTTCTATTTTTAGTAGAGACCGGGTTTTGCACTTGCTTAGGCTGGTCTTGAACTCCTGAGCTCAAGCAATCCTCCTGCCTGGACCTCCCAGAGTGCTAGGACTACATGTGTGAGCAACGGCGCCCAGCCTATTTTTCATAATCTTAATTATGTTAATAGTGTCAAAGGCCTATACATAGAACAAAAATAATCTAATTTTACACTTTAAATATGTACAGTTTATTGTATACTAATTGGAAGAAGTCCTCACTTTGCGTGGTTCTACTATGCACAAATTTCAGCCAGCATGGTTTAGTTAAATCACACTCACCCCCTAAAAATATGGCTTAATTTTACCACAGAATTTTCGTTGTGAATAATTTCATAAAATACAAACTTTGCTACAAGCTAGTTCACAAATCTCTATAAATAATAGATGCACAGCATGATCAGTCCCAGCCACATTACTATTTTCAAAATATGATGATTTTTTTTTTACTGCACATCTGTTGTTCAGTTGATGCACAGACAGCAAAACATGTAATTGTGTTGCCTCCTTGCCTCCCAGTGATAAATCCATTTGACGGTTTGCCAAAATGGGTAATTAAAAGACGGAATTGATTGAGTGTGATGATTAATTTTATGTATCAATTTCACTGGGCTATAAGGTGCCTTAGGTAGTTGGTCAGTCATTCTGGGTGTGTCTGTGAGATTGTTTTAGATGAAATTTACATTTGAATCAGTAGACTGAGTAAAGCAGATTACCCTCCCTAATGTGAAAGACCTTAATCTAAGCAGTCCAAGGCCTGAATAAAACAAAAATGTTGTTTCTACCATGAGTAAGGAGGAACACCTGCCTGAATATTGATCTAGGACTTTTGGCTTTTCCTGCCTTCATCCTTGAACTGAAACATCAGCTCTTCTTGGACTTTGAGCTTACCAGCTTTCAGACTTGAGCTTACACCAGGAGGGTTTCTAGCTTGATGACTGCAGATTTTGGGACTGTTACATAATTGCATGAACCAATTTGTCATAACAAATCTCTTTCTGTGTAAACATACATCCTGTTGGTTCTGTTTCTCTGGAGAGCCCTGACTAATGTAGAGTTTGGTTCCAAGCTGTGAAATGCTGCTGTACCAAATGACTAAAAATGTGGAAGTAGTTTTGAAACTAGGTAAGGGTAGAGGTTGGAAGAGTTTTGAGGTGCATGCTAGAAATACAGATGCTCAACGTGATTCTGGAAAGGGCTTAAAAGGAAAACAGGAGAGCTGGAGATAAAGCTTCCATCTTCAAGAGAATGCGTAAATAATCATGAGCAGAATGTTGGTAGAAATATGGATGCTAAAGGCCATTCTGGAAAGGTCTCAGATGTAAATGAAGAACAGATATTGGACCCTTGAGGAAAGGCGATCCTTGTTATAAAGTGGTAGATAACTTGTCTGAATTGCGTTCTTGTGTTTTGTGGTAGGAAGAAATTAAAAGCAATGAAATTCGGTATTTAGCAGAGGAGATTTTAAAGTCAAGTATTGAAAATGAAACTGAAGTCCTCCTTACTGTGTATAGTAAAATGTGAGAGTTGAGAAATGAATTGAAGAAGGAATTATTAAGCAAACAGGAAACAGAACATGGAGGTTTGGAAAATTCTGAGGCTATCCATGTTGTACATAATGAGAAAGCTTGTTCTTAAGGCCTCTGATGAGATGGCTAGAGAACCATGTAATAAAAAAATCATGGGTGCACCTCATGAACTTATTCACCTATCTCAGCAGAAGCCAGAAATAGAGATGTGATAATATTTTATACCAGCACAGACACTGCTAGTTTGAGCTGATTACAGAGAAAGCAGGACAGAACAAAGGAAGGCTTTCAGACTTCTTGGATTCTTTAGGACAGGAACATACAGCTGTTCAGCTGCAAAGGTGCACTTTTCAAGAAAAGGGAAGAATGATACCAACAGTGATTCCAAAATCTTTAGAGCTGCCATTCCAACCACAGGCCTAAGGAACAAGACTGTTTTCCTAGTTGGTTTCAGAGAGTGGTGCCCTCACAGAGAGCCATGGGTGCAGGATCAGACCGAAAAGGATATTGGGCTGACACTGCCATCCCAATGGGCCAGAAGGTAGAGTATCAAGCCAAACACAATTATTCTCTAGGCATAAGGTCTAGTGGAGTTTTTCTTGCTAGGTTTTAGATTTCTGGGGACCTGACACCTTGTCCTTTTTTAGTTCTCCCTTTTGGAATCAGAATGTCCATCCTATGCCTACCTGACCTTTGTATTTTTGAAGCATATAACTTGTCTGGTCTCACAGATTCATAGCTGGAGAGGAATTTTGCCTCAGGATGAATAGTACCTTGAGTCTCACCCATATTTGAGTTAGATGATATTTAGATAAAACTTTGGACTTTAGATGTTTGAGTTGATTCTGGAATGAGTTAAGATTTGGGGGGCATGTATTTTGCATGTGAAAAGAATGTGAATTTTGGGAGACCAAGGGTGGAATATTATGGGCTGAATATTTGAGTCTCCCTGAAATTCATATGTTGAAGCCCTAACCTCCAATCTGACTATATTTGGAGATGGGGCCTCTAAGGAAGTAATTAAGGTTAAACAAGGTCATAAGGGTGGGGCTTGACCTGATAGGATTAGTGTTTTTATTAAGAAGAGATAGTAAGGAGCTCACTTTCTCTCTCTGCCATGTGAGGAAAGAGTGAGATGATACCTGCATATAAGCCAAGAAGAGGCCTTAGAATGAAACTTACCTTGCCATCACCTTGATCTTGGGCTTACCAGCATCTGGAACTGTAAGAAATAAATTTCTATTGCTTAAGCCATCTAGTCTATGGTATTTTGTTATGGCAGCTCAAGAGACAGATACACTGACAAAGGTGAAAGTGCAATAAACAAGCAAAATGTGACAATGCTGTTAGTGATATTTAAATCTGTCATAAGTGGAGTTATAGGATAACTGATGGTGAGAATGTTGACATTGCTATCATTCAAAAGACTATATATGTTAAGTCAAAGAACTTAGCGATGTTGAAGTTACCAACATAAATGAAGAAAGTGATTGTGAGGAAAAGTATTAAGATATCCCAAGGAAAGTGATCCAGTTAAAAAATTTTCAAAATAAATCTTGAGCTATTTCATGATATTGAAAACACAAACAATAAAATGATAGAAATTGATCCAGACTTAGAATGAAACATGAAATTTGCCAGGGTGTAGAAAAGGTACAAATTCCCTACCTTAAGTATAGGAGGAGAAGAAGGCAAGCACCGATCATACTGCTCTTAATGGGTTTTTTTGTTTACAAAGAAATAAAATATTTTGGTTCTCGTTTCTAATATTTTAAATTACAATGTACCAAATAAACATTAGTTGTAATTTTTTTCATTTGCCTATACATTTATATCTACATTAGGAGAGTTTTTTATGTTTTGACAAAAATTCATAAAGGTTATAAAACAATTATAATTTTTTCCATTAATTATTAAAATTGCTTTGCATGGTTTCAAGTTGCATAGTCTTTTATAGTCCCACAATACTGGGCAAAGTGAAGATTGCCTGTATAGCTCTACTGTAACTGCCAAAAAATAATAAATTACTAATAATTTAAAATTCTGGTTTTGAATGTAATTATATTCAAAGGCATCAGGAAGAAGGAAGAATACTAATATAAATTAAATTAAACTAAAAAGTTTGATTCAATTAAATTCAAAATATTTGAGAAAAATCAGAATTAGCCAAAACAAATCCAAATATGAAAACTGTGAGATAATAATATCACACTGTTTAAAAAAATTCCCCAAAAATATGTAAATATTATTTTTATATGAAACACTGAAATTTTGTTTTCCAAAATTCCATTATATTTTTCTATATGTTAAAGCTTTCAACTGTTGCTACTAATTAATGAGTTTCATATATTTAGCAACTCAATCATTCAGTAAATTGATGCTTACTGAAGTGTCTTGGAAAGATTCCAACCACTTTATGATGAAATATTAAATAACAGGAATTGAGTGATAAGCTATATACACACACCCATGCTCATATATACATATAGCTATAATATATGTATATCTCAGTCTTTCTTCCAGATATAAATATATGAAGCTGTAAATCACTGTAAATTGTACACAGAGGAAGTCTGTACATTAGCCTATTGGAAAACACTAAGTTGGTAGAAATATCACCTCTTTAAGGTGAAAGAAATTAGAAAACCTACATTAAGCAATCTGTGGAAAACACTGTAAAACAATAGAAAAAGAACATTTTCTTCAAAATTCAATGAGTATAACACTGAAAATTAACTAGAGGAAAATTTTATAAATATTTTCAATTTATGACAAAGTTAGAGAGTATGATCTTTTTTTTTTTGAGACAGAGTCTCACTGTGTTGCCGGGGCTAGAGTGCCATGGCATCATCCTAGCTCACAGCAACCTCAAACTCCTGGGCTCAAGCGATCCTCCTGCCTCAGCCTCCCAAGTAGCTGGGACTACAGACATGCGCCACCATGCCCGGCCAATTTTTCTGTATATTTTTAGTTGTCCAATTAATTTCTTTCTATTTTTAGTAGAGACGGGGGTCTCGCTCTTGCTCAGGCTGGTCTCGAACTCCTGATCTCAAACAATCCACCCGCCTCGGCCTCCCAGAGTGCTAGGATTACCGGCGTGAGCCACCGCGCCCGGCCTAGACTTTTTTTTCAGCATTTGTGAAACTAGAAGAAATAACTAGTACTTAAAACCTGAATCTTAGATGATAGAGTCAAAATTCAAGAAGATATACAGCAGATGAAACTAGATTAACCAGAAGAAATTTTAATAGGGGTAAAGGTACTGGTGAATGATTTCTTCATGTGCTAATGTGAGTGTGAAACCTATAAAACACTTCCTGGGGTGAGCCATCTACTCCACTTAACCACCATTATCTCCTATTCTTCAGTTGGGAGGTGGAGCCTAGAGCTGAGTGGGAAGGGCTAGAATCAGAGGTTTAAAAAGGAAGTTTCCCTTGTGGAATTTCTTTCCTGGGAAAGGATGCTTGTGACTGCCATGGTAAGATTCGAAAACAATTTAAAACCTGGATTCATTTGCATGCTTTGAATTTTCTGTGACTTTTCCTCTTTTATTCTTGTTTGATATTTAGAACAGTTTGAAAGAATCCAATCATTTTTTTCTGTGTACCTGGGCTGGAGTTTTAAAGTGGGAGCAAGTACGCTTTTGGCGGATAGTGTAATGATGGCTGCAGTGATTCAAGTAAAAGAATTTACAAAGGACTTCTTCGTCCAGCTGCCCCTGCCCCTCCCTTCCTGCACATTTTCTTTCCAAGCTAAAATCTTAGACGCTAAGACGTAGAGACTTTGTTTTTTGTTTATTTTGTTTTTAGATCAGGAAGTATCCACCAAGCTTCCTTCCAGATCTCAGGATTCTAGGAATTTGTGGTGCCTCCGGGTTTGTTGTACTTTATTTATTTGTACACTCTTGCACATCTTTACATGAAGAAATGGAGGCAGAGATTTCTAGTCCTTGAGGGTGCCCATTTAGAGACAGAAGAATGAAACTCCCAGAGGTGTGGGATCATTTCCTCTCCAGATTCGTTAGGGTGCGGGGAGGGTATCCTCCGACATTGACCTGATGAATAGTATGTTTTGTGCTCAATCCCTAGCACCTAGTATGCAGGCACTAAATAAACAGCTCATGTTTGTGGTTTGCATCGATTTAAATGAAATAGATTAAGTTCTTAGAAGCAGAGAGTACCATGCTCTGGTTATTTTCCTAGGAACACAGACAAACCTATGGGAACACTCGGGAACCTCTCTTGGAAAACCTGACAAGCGAGTATGACTTGGATCTTTTCCGAAGAGCACAAGCCCGGGCTTCCGAGGATTTGGTGAGTATTAAAACCTCCAGGCTGAGGTCCACTTGTGAAAAGCATTTAGAACAGCCAAGAAAAATGATTAGCAATCAATTTGATGGGAATTAAATGTACCTGGCTGCTTGAATCGCTCTCTTCTTCCCCCAGAGCTGTCCCTATTTTGAGACTGCCCTTCCTAATTGTATTTAAAACTAGTCACCCCTCCTCCCTTCTCCTTATTTTAGAATTTTTCCCTTCTTTCCACCCCAGCTTCTGGAAGTACCTGTTTGGGAGTGGAGGCGGGGGTAGTGAGGCTGATAAAACAACAGGTACCCCTTTGTCTCAATTGGCAATTTGCAATTCTGAGAATCTACCCTGGGAGAGACCCATCTCTGTTGTCTTCCTAATCTCAGCAGAAACAGCTTCCCTTTTGCAGGGTTTCCTCTATAAAAGAATGAAAATAACAGCGGAGGGAAGTAATGGAAAAGGCTGTTTGTTGTCTGTTATTTTGGAATTAATCTTTGACACAACCAAGTTTTATTTGTTAAGATGGGTTTCCTTCCTGATTTTTGTTTACGAGTAGTTGACACATAGTTTTGATGCCCCAGGCAGAATTTTTTTAACAACTTTGCTTGAAGAAAGTTCCAGTGATTGAGTTTACCTCTGATTTAAGAGATTAAATATGTTCAGGGAAACTTAGTTGTAAAGTGACTCTTATCTCCATTGTCTCCCCACCCCACCCCCACACCTTTTAAAAAATTATTTCAACTACTAGACTTCCTGAAAACTTTTAGGAGGCAGGGTTTGATGGCTGCCCTTGACTCTGACAGGCTCTTGCTGCTCCTGGTTTTCTCTGTCCTGTTCTGCAATAGAGCATTTCCCAGGCCAGCCGTTAACAGTGTCCCACCTGGTTATGCTTACAAATTACTTCTGTAGCCGACTCAGAGCCACTGAATGGAGATGGATATCCAAAAATATCTACTTTCTAGAGTTTAGATTCCAGAATTAAATGATCATCCACATTTCAAAAATGTTTTTTTAGAGGGCCCAGTATTTATTTTTCCAGATGCTCATTGTGGATATGTGTCACAGAGATTGACACAGCTTTATAAAAGCTTCTGCAGATAAGGTACATTCTAAATCACCTTTTCTGTTTAGTTTTATAATATTTTGTAAGGAGTAGGGAGTTTGTATCTATGGTGGGTTACTTTTGTAATTCAGTTTGGTTGGGGCTGAAGTTTTACCAAAGACTCGTTCTGATGAGGCCCAGAATGTGGTAGCGGGCAGAGAAACCACTCTCCATTGAGACCTGTGCTCTGGGCAAAAGAGATAGTAAGTTTTCTAGAATTCTGCTTGATTGTAAGCCTGCTTATAGAAATCTGCTTGATTTTTCCATGCCCATGTAGCTTTCTTTAGTAATGTAAACTCTCATGGGTAGAAGCCAAATCCATCTGATTTTTTTTTTATAGCCTAGCATGGTAGCATGCACACAGACTTTTAAAAACAAACATGTTAACTTCTAATCCTCCTTTGACTTTTGATTTCTTGGCAATAGGAGAAGTTAAGGCTGCAAGGCCAAATCACAGAGGGGAGCAACATGATTAAAACAATTGCTTTTGGTCGCTATGAGCTTGATACTTGGTACCATTCTCCCTACCCTGAAGAATATGCACGGCTGGGACGTCTCTACATGTGTGAATTCTGTCTAAAATATATGAAGAGCCAAACGATACTCCGCCGACACATGGTAAGTTGTCTTGGGTTTCTGTGCCTTGACCATGATGGTGATAAGATCTCTAGATTTTGCCCTAGAGATGACATCAATTCGGGTAAACTCTAAGTGGTCCACAGCACTGGGATGAATGTATAGGAAATGGAAGGCCACATTTCAGAGAGAAAGTATACAGTCTATGGGATGGTGTTGCTTGGTGGCACCCAAAGCAGCATTTCCCTGTCTTTTTTTTTTTTTTTTTTGAGACAGTCACCGCAGCTACAGTGCAGTGGCATCATCATAGCTCACTTCAACCTCACGCTCTTGGACTCAAGCAATCCTCTCGCCTCAGCCTCTCGGGCAGCTAGGACCACAGGCATGCACCACCATGCTCGGACCCCTACTCCTCTCTTTCTTCCTTGGAATGTGAATTATCTCTGTCCACAGTTTTTGTGTGTCCCAAACTAAATGAAAATACATAAATTTCATTAGACAGGGCAGGGACAGCATGGCTCCCCTTTGTATCCCTAGCTACTGGCGTGGATAGTAGATGCCCAGTGAGTGGTGAATGAATACTTGGTTAAGAGAGATCAGCCTATGACAGATTGTGAAAGTAACAGAATGGGTCCTTTGGTGCCTTACTCTCACGTTGTCTAGCGCTTTCTGCTTTCTGAACATTCTTTTTCCTATTAAAGTAGGAATAAAGACTTGAATCTGATTTTATTTGTTGACAAATGTCTACCAGATTTTTCGCAGTTTTAAGCCATTTTTCTTTCCCTGGTTGTGGAATAAAAAGTCTTGTCTTAAAGGAAGTTTCTGCCATGGAACAAGGATGGGGTGGGGGAGTGGAGAGAAATTAGATTAGCTTTTTGGACTGTCGTTTCTGTAGTCACAACATAATTTTAGCTCTAAGGCCTTTTAGAATGTCTCTTCCTTTTCCTTTCATCTTTATTTCTCAGGATTTCCATTTTCAACCTAGGTGTCCTGTGATTTCTGTCATACTCTTCTGCCCAATTTGGTGGTACTGTTTTTTATGTTCTCAACTCTGAAGTATGTAATCCGAAATTTTGTGGCCCAGAACTGCTTTGACTTAAGCCCTCTAGACTGCAGCACACTTGACTTGGATGGGGATGAAGTAATTGGGGGTGGGGGAAGGGGGATGGACGAGGACTGGTGGAGGCACCAGGGCATGAGGAATAACGGTGTCAGAGGGACTGGACACTTGACACACATGGTAGTCCGTGGAGATAAACTGAAATAGGATTTTGCTGTGTGAAAGTAAAGCTGGTATTTTTATTGATATGAACTGCTTACCATTTATGCCTTCCTTTTTGTTTCTGGTTATTTAGTGACACTAACCTATGGAAGAGCCAAAAGGGCAAGAAATATTAGTAGAGGGAGAAAACAAAGGATCTAGATAAATCTGAGGATCAGATAAACACTCTGCATCACATGATATAAAAATCAGATTTCAGGAACTACAAACCTGTTTTAATATATGCCTGTTCTGAATCTCATTGCTTCAGGTGTAATCGCTGAAGTGATCTTTCTTTGACTTGGCTTCTATTTCTAAACAATTGTTGCATTAGTTTGGTTATTTTTGGAAAGAGACAGCATGAGTAAAGGGATAGAGATAGGAACAAACTATAGGTGGAGCTTGCTTTTTTTTTTTCTTTTTTTTTTTTAGGAGAATTTTTATGTACAGAAAACTCAGCAGTGTACATTTAACCCAGTTAAGTGGCAAGTTCTTTAGCCTTTGCTTTTTCCAGGTTGGCAATGTGAGCCACAAATTTCAGACCCAGAACATTGCTTCCCTCCCCAGTGGTGGCAGATTTCATCTATCTGTCATTGTAGTTGGTCCTGGTAGTTTCCACCAGCTTAGCCACAGCTCCTTTGTCTTCTGATTGAACCTGTGTGAAGGTGACAGTTGTGCACATCTTCCTGTGGAGCAGATGCCCCAGTCTTTTCTTCCCCTTGATAAATGCAGTAAGGAATCCCATCTTCCAACACAGAACAGGCAGGGAGACAGTCAGTCAGATGGGATCCACATCATGTGTGATCACCACCAGCTGAACCCTCTTGTTCTCCACCAAGGTGGTGACAAGTGTTAACCCCTACTGACTTGGACAGGTGATCTTTTAGTGGGACAGCCACTTTGCCTATAGCTGTTTTCCCAGCCTGGGCCTACAGCACTGCTTATTCTCTTACTTTGTCTCTGCTCTGTACCTGTAGGCCAGCTTAAGCAGTTGAGAAGCTGTTTGGCAGTCCAAGGCCTGGGTAAACTGCTCAATCACAGGAGGCGCTTTCAGCTGCTTATAGAGAATAGCTCTTTGCTGCTACAACTGGATGTAGCAGGTCCATTTGGCAAAGTGGATGAGGTCCCTTTTGGGCTGGATGTCTCGTCTAATGCCAGAGTTCTTAGGCCTTTTCTCAAATGGGATTCACTGCCTTCTTGGTCTACTGCTCCTTTACAAAGGCAGGGGCTGGGAACACCTTCTTCCCCTTGGCTTTCTGTCGTTTTGGTATCTTAGGTGGCTGGGAGGAGAGATAGGTGGAGCTTTCTTGGAGCAATTCCAGTTAATAGTTATTTGGATTTACACATGACAGAATTGGAACACAATTCTTGAGTTGACAGAAAAGAATCACAATAAAATTGCTTAATAGGAGGCCGGGCGTGGTGGCTCACGTCTGTAATCCTAGCACTCTGGGAGGCCGAGGCGGGCAGATCGTTCTGAGCTCAGGAGTTCGAGACCAGCCTGAGCAAGAGTGAGACCCCGTCTCTACCAAAAATAGAAAGAAATTAATTGGACAGCTAAAAATTTATATATAGAAAACATTAGCCAGGCATGGTGGCTCATGCCTGTAGTCCCAGCTACTCGGGAGGCTGAGACAGTAGAATTGCTTGAGCCCAGGAGTTTGAGGTTGCTGTGAGCCAGGATGACGCCATGGCACTCGCCCTAGGCAAGAGAGTGAGACTGTCTCAAAAAAAAAAAAAAAATTGCCTAATAGGAAGCATTGTGTACACATATGCCTTTAAAACATTTACGTGAAAGCTTTTAAGAATTCACACATTTATAGCAATGATTGGCTGACTGCATTAAAACAATTAGCAATTGAAGGTGAGGCAGGAGGGGAGTTCCTTGTGCCACCTTGTGGCCAAGTGCTCCCAGCTTCCTACTCAGCCAGGCTGCCATGACTTCTTTTTAAAGCCACAGAAAGACTTTCTCTTATTCATTATGTAACACAGAGATCACATTTACGGGGGTGGGGGCGGAGGGGGAGTAGTGCATAGTTTTTATCGTTGTGGATCAGACTTTCTAATATGAACAAAGGAAGGCCGTACTGATTAGGTGGTAATGAGAAGTTACTGATAAAGGTGAGAGTAAAGCACTTAGCAACTCTAAGCTGCTGGAAATAAGCTGCTTAAGAATTTCCTGTTGGCGTGAGGCATTTTATAATAAGGGTATTCTTATTTATCTGTCTTTTACGTAGTGGATGATTTTAATCTCCTGGGCTAAAACAATGCCAGAATGTAGTCCAGAAAACTTGTGCTGAATTGCTATAAAAGTGCTATAAATATATTGCAGTGACTTTGGAAACCTTTATTTGTTTTACTGAAAAATCTGTTTTGCTGTATGTTCTCAAGTATGTCCAACTGTTGTGCAGCTCAGTTAACCAAATTTGACCTGTGATTCCTTTCCCCTTTTGAAGAGCAGTCTTGTTGGGAGGCTTTGATTGTCTGATGAGAACTTCATTCTCTTGCAGGCCAAGTGTGTGTGGAAACACCCACCTGGTGATGAGATATATCGCAAAGGCTCCATCTCCGTGTTTGAAGTGGATGGCAAGAAAAACAAGGTAAAAAGTGGTGACTTAAGAAAGGCGTGGTAAGGTATATTTACAGGTTTCAGGAGGAATGTGTTTTTTTTCCATCATACCTTGTAAAGGAGATAGAATTCTTCTATTGCCAAAGTATACAATCTGTTTCATTAATAATAATGGTATAATCATTGAACTGTTTCTCTGCTTCCAGATCTATTGCCAAAACCTATGCCTATTGGCCAAGCTTTTTCTGGACCACAAGACATTGTATTATGATGTGGAACCCTTCCTGTTCTATGTTATGACAGAAGCGGACAACACTGGCTGTCACCTGATTGGATATTTTTCCAAGGTCAGCAGGATCTGGAGATTAAGGAGCTAATGGCCAGAGCAGGGTGATCAGTGTTGGCATGTGGGGCTCAGATCACTGACAGGAAGAGGCAATACCATGGGCAATGATGCCAGCCCTTCCCTTTAAAAAAAAGGCAAACTCATGTATCAAAGATTGTTTAATGAAAATGTGCGATTCTTTATTAAAAGCTTATGGTTTATTCATTTCTGGAGCTGCCTATTAATTACTAGCCAGGTCCCTCCCTAGTAACCCACGAGCCCACTTCTTGTAGTCTAGGTAACTCTCCTGGCTTTACCTGCTTCTATGTTATTAGCTTAAAACCAGGAATGTATTCCTTTTGGCTAGAGGTTCAGGCTCCTTCTAGCACAATCCCTTCAGTGGTAATGTCACTGTGTTTTTTAAAGATCCAAGGCCAAATTTCAGTTATGACTTTTTAGTATAATAACTTTATTGAAATATTATTCAAATACCGTACAATTCACCCACTTAAAGTGTATAATTCAGTGGTTTTTAATATATTCACAGAGTCGTGCAAGCACCACAATTGTCATTATCCTGAAAAAAAAACCCCGTACACACCAATAATCACTCCCCATTTATACTCAACCACTCTCAGTCCTTCTGTCTCTATACATTTGTCTATTCTGGACATTTCCTATAAATGGAATCATATAGTATGTGATTTAGTTGTTTTTAATCTCCTTCTAGAATGAGGACTTACTGTTTTGTTTCCTTCCCTTCTCTTCCAGTAGGCAGCTTGCTTTTGAAAAATTGCTTTTAAATTGGGCTGCTCTGCACTGACTCAGCAGTCTTAACCCTCTTGCCTTACTCTGGCTGTAAAGAACCCAGAGTTGGCCCCCCTGTAAAATGAGACTGGAGGTCTCAGCCAGGGAAACTCTGGGATTAATGGCTTCGGTCATCATAAAGGGTGTGGATTTATCAGCTGTGAACCTGACAGCCACTCCCCAGGCCTGGTTAGCCGGATATTGTGCAAGCAGCCTTATTTTGTATCTGTGGGAGTGCTGAAAGCTTTGGTTGCAAACCCTCCTAACCTGCTCATGTCTGCTCTTGATTTTAGGAAAAGAATTCATTCCTCAACTACAATGTATCCTGTATCCTTACCATGCCTCAGTACATGAGACAGGGCTATGGCAAGATGCTCATTGATTTCAGTAAGTGAAACTGCTAAGTCATAAGCTGCACAAGGCAGGGAACCATGTGAATATTGTTTGTCTTTTATGGTCTCTGCAATTCTTGGCATTTGGTGGAAGTACACTGATTATTTAGCAAATGAATAAATGAGCAGGGGAAACCTGAACATAATCATTCTTACTAATACACACTGAGTACTCAATCAATACAGGACCCTGAGTTGATACTTAATTGGTAGGAGATACAGAGGACGATAAAGTAAGCTCTCAGGATTATCCCAGTTTGAGACTTTTAAACAGAGCACGTATATGCATAAGGCTTAAAATCTGTTCCTTGATGTTAGAGATTCACTTTTATAGGGACTTGTCTAGAGGTAAATCCATATCCATATACCCAATAGACTCTTTGAGTAATATACTCTGTCCTCATTAATTGTGGATTCTGTGTTTGTGAATTTGCCTACTCAACTAAAAATTATTTATAACCCCAAAATCACTCTTGGCATTTTTGTGGTCATTTGTGGATATGTGGAGAGCATTCTCAGCTGACTTTGAAGTTTTAGCAGCTGTAATGCTGTATACAAGTATCATTTTCAATCCGTTAGTGCCATGTTTTTCACATTTTTGTGCTTTCCTTTGATGTTTATGAGTGGCCCCTGAGCATAGTGCTGACGTGCTATCTAGTGTTCTAAGTGCAGGAATGCTGGTGTACCTTACAGTGGTGTAGATAGCTTTTTTCAGGCATGAGTTAATAGTGCCGTTGTCTGTGAGTTCAATGTTAATGATATCAAAAATATATTCAATAAGGTGTTGTTAAACAAAAACATGTAAAATAAGGTCACATATTGATCGTTGATGAATATGTGACCAGAGGCTTGCAGGAACCTAACTCTGTATTTCCCTTTGAAGCAATGGTTCAGTGTTTGCTAATGCAGTGGTCTCGGTGACTGTAGAACATACTGCTGTAAATAATGAGACTTTACTGTATCTTATCCATGTCTACTGTCATAGGACAGGACGTATTTTAGTCAAAATTAGAATTTTTAGAATTTGACTTATAAGCCTTCTTTCATTTTTAAGTCACCTGGGAAGAAATGAAACATGAAATGACATAATCTACTTTTAACAACCCCCCTCCCCGCCCCCCCATACCCATCACCCAGCTTCAATAATTATCATTCTTTGGCCAATTTTGTTTTTCCTATATTCCCACCCTCTATTATTTTGGTATCTCTAAAAAATAAGCCTATTATATCTTCAAAACAAAACAAAACAAAAAAAGAATCTTTAATATCATAAATTACAGTATTCAAATTTCCCTGGTTTTGTGATTTTGTTCTTTGGGTTTGTTTTGGGGTTGTTACTGTTGTTCATTTTTTTTTTAGACAAGTGCAACAGCAAGAAAGAAGGAATAGAATAGAGCAAGGAGTTTGATTTGTAACTGACAGTAAAGTTTCCCAGATTATGAATTTTGCTGACTTCATCCCTATGGTGTTTTGTATATTTTTTGTAAATAGGATGTTAGATGTTTAGGTATTAAAACTAGATGCTTGGCTGGACATGGTGGCTCACACCTGTAATGCTAGCACTCTGGGAGGCCGAGGCGGGAGGATTGCTCGAGCTCAGGGGTTCGAGACCAGCCTGAGCAAGAGCAAGACCCCGTCTCTACTATAACTAGAAAGAAATTAGCCAAACAACTAAAAATAGAAAAAAGTAGCTGGGCACGGTGGCACGTGCCTATAGTCTCAGCTACCCAGGAGGCTGAGGCAGGAAAATCGCTTGAGCCCAGGAGTTTGAGGTTGCTGTGAGCTAGGCTGACGCCATGGCAGCACTCTAGCCCAGGCAAGAGAGTGAGACTGTGTCTTAAAAAAAAAAACAAAAAAAAAAACCTAGATGCTTCATCATTTGGGTTTTTTATACCCCCCCACTACCTCATAGGTGATACTGAGATAATCTGTACTTATAGTTCAAAGATTTGAAACATAAAAAGCCATATAATGTAATGGCTTCACATCTCTGTTTCCCATCTCTCCTGTTTCCAACACATGTATACAGAGAACCATTGTCATGAAAGTTTGTAGTGAAGCCTCCCAGAGTGTTTTTAGTGCCTATTACAGTAGTCCCCCCTCATCTGCCATTCACTTTCGAGGTTTTAGTTACTGTCTACCATGGTCTGAAAATAGGTGAGTACAGTAAAATATTTCGAAAGAGAGAGATCACATAACTGTTATTACAGTATATTGTTATAATTGTTCTGTTTTATTGTTAATCTCTTACTGTGCCTAATTTATACATTAAACTTTATCATAGGTATGTTTATATAGGAAAGAATATAATATGTTCAAGGTTTGGTACTATCTGCAGTTTCAGGCCTCCACTGGAGGTCTTAGAATGTATCTCCTGGGGATAAGGGGGAACTATTGCATAAGTAAATATAAATACTTCCCATTTGGTTTATATAAAGGCAGCGTACTGTACTGAACATCCACATAGTGCTCCATTGAATGACTAAACCCTAATTGATACTGCAGAGAGGACTGTAGTACTCAAACTTTCTTCCATGTTGGCACACTGTTCTTTGCTATTAGGCACACTATACGGTGTTGCTAGAAAAATTCTGTGTATTTGTTCCCTGGCAGGTTATTTGCTTTCCAAAGTGGAAGAAAAAGTTGGCTCCCCAGAACGTCCACTCTCAGATCTGGGGCTCATAAGCTATCGTAGTTACTGGAAAGAAGTGCTCCTCCGTTACCTGCATAATTTCCAAGGCAAAGAGATTTCTATCAAAGGTTGGTTTTTGACTTTTTGAAATGGTTGTTACCCAAGTTGTTAACACCACTGCGTATTCTGAGTTTTCCCCTGTTGATGCTTTCTGACCTGCAAAGATAACCCATTCTGTATTTCATCCTAATATGAGAACAGAAGGCCCACTGCATATGGACCACTGCAGAGACCCTGACTAAACATGCCCAGGATTCCAGAGTATTTGGCCCCTGGGAATGGTTATGAATTGTTTTCTCAAGTCTGGAGTTGCTAACACTTTAATTCTTACAAAAGGTGAAGAAAAACTTCTTCAAGTCTTTTGGCACGTGCTGGAGCTTCTAAGAAAGACATCCCTGTGCGTTTATGCAGGGTGGAAGAATTTAGTTTTGTCTACATTTGGCCCTGATTTCTAGGGGCCAAGAGTAGCTTCTTGGTATAATATCCCTCTTCTGTATTTATTTGGGCTGGTCAAATGAATGCTTTGTAAACTTTGTCTGAATAGGTTGGGTTGAGTACAGAAGATTCCAACCATTTGGAGTCCATTTGGATTTCCACTAAGGAAAGGCTTTGGTCAGGGGGGTCAAAACCTGTGTTTTGGCAGGTTTTCAGTAGCTCTTCTGTTTCAGAAATCAGCCAGGAGACGGCTGTGAATCCCGTGGACATTGTCAGTACTCTGCAAGCCCTTCAGATGCTCAAGTATTGGAAGGGAAAACACCTAGTTTTAAAGAGACAGGTAATGTTTTTATCAGTTGCTTGCTCGTTGCTGGATGGATGTCCATTAAGGCTTAGCAGAGCAAAGTTGGGGGCCTTAACACTTAAAAGGTAACCTTCCTTCTCCGGAGTTTGGCTACATTACATGCCCCTTGTCACTGGGTCTCATTTTCTTAGCTGGCAATGCTGCCTGTGTTACCTCATCCTTATCAGAAGCTTTTGGTAAGCTCCTGTCTCAATTTAGATGACACAGGTTAAGCAGCTCCAGTTAAGCAGCTTTGTGTTGCATAACATTTCTATCATTTGATGATTTTCTTAGATTGGAGGAAATTGCCCATCAGTAGAGGAGCATCTTCACAAACTCCAGGGCTTGTGGAAGTGGCTTGAAATTCCTTTAACCGGTGCCACCTTAACTCATGTTCACTTTTAATTTTTTTAATTGACTCATACATATAATAAAGGTTGGTGAAGAATGATTTTCAGTTCTCTGAGGGCCAAGTAGGAAGAAATGGATTAGGTGGTAGTTTGTAAGTCAAAAGATACTGTTTTTAAACCTTAATATATTGTTAAATCTTTGAGTCCTGGGCTTGGCTAATTGTCATTTTGGAATGTGTATAAGGGCATTTTAGTTGAATGAGTATAATAATTTTTCTCATTGTTCTGCCCCAGGACCTGATTGATGAGTGGATAGCCAAAGAGGCCAAAAGGTCCAACTCCAATAAAACCATGGATCCAAGCTGCTTAAAATGGACCCCTCCCAAGGGCACTTAAAGTGACCTGTCATTCCGAGCCAGCGAACCCCAGCAGTAGGAATCCGTACCCTAGGGATCTGTCTGTCATTTCTGTTGCTCTTGTGATTGGCAAGTACAGTATCCTTTGGGAAGGCCATCCCCCTCAGGACTGTCCTGGCTCCGACCTTCGTGTACACTGCAGACGCTGGTTCTGAGGAACTGTTGTTTCGGCCTCAGTGAGGTTGCCTGGAGGGGATCTGCGTTAGACTTGAGCGCAGATCTCTCAGCACTGACCCAAGGAGTTCTGTTATGGTACTGTACCTGTCCAGTCACTGGTTCTCTCCTCACGTTCTCTCGCCCCATGAGGTTGTGTCGTGTCTTCTAAACTTGGTACTAGTGCTTCTTGCCACCCGGTCACCAGACCTCCAGATACAGCTGCCACCACCAGGACCTTTCCAATTAGTCCTTACACGTGTGTTCTGTGGAGGGGCAGGGGAGAGGTAGCACCTGTGTGTGTACTGGGAGGGAGTCCACTCACTTTGGATTTCATCTTGCTTTAAATTTCTTCCCTCCATTTTTATTGGAAGACCTGTTTTTGATCAGTATCAGGCTGACCAGAGCCAAGTACTTTTGAAGAGTTTCCCAGGGATTAATCTTGGTAACACCACATAATCCACCTGAATGAGATGGAGAGAAGATTTAAGAGATGGTGGTTCTATATTTTGATTTGTGTTCACCTGTGGGCAGTGTCTTTGGTGAAAGGGAATGGATACTTTTTGCCTCACCAGAAAGTGCCCAGCAGTAAATGTTTTCTTCTCTCTTTACTCCCTGGCCCTTTTTACATTTGTAGGTGCCAAAATAATTTCCAGTTCTCCCTTTCATGCTACATGTTAACTGGTTAATTATACTGCAGACGCCTTCCCACCTGTCCAGTCCAATAGAATACACCGGCACTTCCATGTAAGTTGCACTGATTTTGTCCAAACACCCTGGGAGAAGTTGAAAATGATTGAATGACTTCCGTGTCTCAGCCCATGACTCAGCAAGGCAGAATGGCCCCCCCTGCCAAGGTTAGCTTCTCTTCTCAGCAGTGCCTCACCCTCCCTCTAGGACTGAAGTGCTTCTGCCCCTCAAGGAACTCCTCCTCCATTTCCCTTTTGGGATTTGCCACCATCCTTCTATTCTCTGGTCTCCTATTTTTAGTGTTGTTCAAGTGAAGGAAGAGATGTTCCCTCTAATTTCTCTCTAGCCTGTTATAACCTGCTATCTTGGGGCAGCTTTTGATGTATGACTTGTCACCCTTCCCAACTTGGTCTCCGACAACACGCTGTCTTCATGTGGAGCCCTCACCACAATCCCGACTCTGGTCATTTGTGCCTTTCTCTTGTCATCTCTGTACACTACTTATATTCACTGTGGGTTGGGGGGAGCTAATTTTAAGCATGTTCAGTGGCAGCTCCCCCCCAGTTTCAGTGTCACTGTTGAAATTTATCCAAAAGCAACTTCACTGGGGGTTTTCTTAAGGGGTAAAGGCCTTTTACAGAAGCTGAACCCTCCCCCACATGTGGTAGAATGTGCTCTTCTATATCTACTTCTCAATAAAGCATGTTCTCTGCTCAAGTGTGTTTTATCTTGGGGCTCTCATTTGTGTATGAAAATGATGCAGATGACCTGCTACTAATAGTAAAAGCACTTGGGGTTTGCTTTCCCTAGCAGTACACTGTCGAGGGATGTGGTTTGTGGTGTGGGATTTTTTTTCCTCCTGTGATGCAAGCTATCTATAGAGGGAGTGCTTACTCTGAACTTGTTTAGTTGGCAGGACAAATTTGATCTGCCTCACTTTGGTCCTAGCTCACAGGTATGCATAGCAGTGACTAGTCAGTATTAGCCTATTCTTTCATTAAGTTCATTTTCCTCTGATTTTAGGGGCAAAGGAAATAGTAGGAAGTTAGGGTAGATGGGGGTACAGTTGCTACTTATAGGAGGTGGGAACAGATGTATCCCTTCTCCTCTCCAAGCTCATTCAGCAATATTGAGCACTGTTGCCTCTAATCATTGACTCTCCCGGGTTGAAATGATCATTTCTGAAAATAGCTGCATTTTTTCCTGTAGGGTTTAGCCAGTGCAGGAAAAGGGAGGCTAGGCACTTATATTTGTATGGTGTAAGGGACGAGGGTGGGAATTGCATGTGCTGGGATGGTTTTGCTCACTGTGGCCAGTAGTGCTGAGAACCTTTCCCGTGGACAAACCAAGGGTCCTCCTTTCCAAGGCTGGAGTCCTTGTGTCACTTGCTCAGGTGAGGGATGAGATGGAGAGAAGCTTAAGATTATAAAAAGACCCTTCTCATATTTGCCTTTTCTTAGAATGATGTGTGCCCAAATCTGCCTGTTCTGAATATTTGAATCAAAGGGAAATCCGTTCTCCCTCACATTTTGAAAAAATTGAAGTAGGTGATAGGGACCGTGAGATGGAATCTGAGAGTTAAAGGTGCACAGTCCGGTTCTCAAGCCTCCACTGATTGCCACCCCGCTTTCCTCACCTAAAAACACAAGGACGATTTGTCTGGTTTAAGCCCCTTACAGGTGTGGGGGAACTGTGTTTACTTCCCTTGGCAACTTTTAGGAAGACTGTCCCCTTTGACTCCTTTTTACCTGCATAAAAGAGACTCAGCTGCTTAGGCTCCTTCATCAGAAGAGCAGAAGTCTGGAGTTATTCGTGCATCTAATTCCTGCAACCTGCTCGGTGGAAGCAGCTACTCTGTCTCTGGAGGAGAGAGCCCTAGCACGGGCTGGCTGCTTCCTATGTGCTCAGTGCCTTCATAGCGACTTGTTCGACCCTCATTAGCCCCATGCAGTAGATGTTTACACTGGTTTGCTGAAGGAAACCCGGAGTCCAAGGTGACACTGTAAGTAATGAAGCCAGAAATGTCATTCTGGTCTGTCCATGTTCAGAACCTCCACCACCACCGTTTGCCTCCTTAACCTTCTCTGATTCCTTAATAATTAATCATCTTCTCCCTTCTAGTTAGATTTCCTTGTTACAGGCACCCGTGTTTCAAGTGGCTTCCATTGCAAGGATAATAGTGAAACTGGTGAAAAGTTCCAGACAATTGATTTTGGTTGATCTTAGAAGCAGCAAGTTAGGGGGACAGAAAGCTAAACCAGGAAGCAAAAGATGTGCCTCGTTCTGGCATCGCTTCTGATTTAGGAATAAACTGTCTAGAAAGCACTGTCCCTTCTGTGGTTTTCTTCAGTCCTCACCACAACACTGTAAGGTGGGTATTATAGCTCTCTTCCAGGTGAGAAATTTGA
Source organism: Avahi laniger (assembly GCA_963575035.1). NCBI lineage: Eukaryota > Metazoa > Chordata > Mammalia > Primates > Indriidae > Avahi > Avahi laniger. Next base: position 28,376 of record CAUYSK010011361.1, on the reverse strand, counting down.
GGCTTATAGTAGTCTTGCTCCTGCCTTACGGCAATAGGATGAGAGTCTTGCTGGGATTCCACATCCCATGCTTTTGACACTGCTGTGAGGTCTGGTCATCTGAGGCCTCTATGTTGTTTTCCCATTTCTTACATGGAAATAGGAAATCATATTAAGTAATTTTTAACAATGTGGTATAGGCTTTATGTGACAAGATGATGTTTTGGATTTGTCATCAACTTTGATTTGTCCCTGTAGTGTGAGCAGTTGCATGGCTAGGGTTAGGAACAGCCTCAGATGGTTAGGAACAAGCTAGTTGTCGGGGCTATGGATCACCTAAAACAAGTATATGAAATAGGCCACAGCTTGCTTACAGTACACATTCCTTCTGAAACATGAAACAAATGGAGATCAACTTTTTTGGGTGTGTATTAATAACTATTTTAAAGGGTAGTCCTAGACATACCTGACTTCTTCTCCTTTGATAGGCAATTCAGATGTCAAATGATGGCAAAGCAAAGTTTCATGAGAGATGCCAGGATCACCCATGATCCTTAACCCCTTTTTTCCCCTGACCTTTTAAGAATCTGATTAAAGTATTAGATTTTTAACTGCACCTATATAAATATGCACACACATTTGTCAGGAAATTGTGCCTTTGAAGTCCATTCCTGGACAAGGAGTTAAGAAACCCTGGTTTGAGGAAAGGCCCCAGCAAGAAGGCAGGAATCCTGTGTCCTGCCTGCCTTCACTCTTACCCCAGGCTCTCAGCTACTTAGTGTGCTCAGGCTCAAATAACCAGTGCCATCAAGTGAAGTGACATGACAGGGAGAAGACTTGGCTTGCTGAGGCTCTCACCATTATTTCCTCTGCCTGGTAGGCCTTACAGGTACACGTATGTACAAATGGAGAGGGTTTTGCATGTCATGAGAATAAAATACAAAAACTCCTTTGCAGAATAATAGTATGTGAAGTGTGCTAGAAATTCTAGGAACCACCCTTTGCTATACATTGGGATCATGGAATTACAGAATTGGATCCCAACTGGTTTTGTGCCAGGACTTTTGGCCACAAAATTTGGTATGACTGCCTCTTCCAGACTGTCTCCTGCTGATGGGGACAGTATAATAGCTTTCTTCCTTTGTGGTATCTTTAACAAAATGCCAATGAATGCCACTAAGAAAGAAACAAAGGATTGCCAGTGATGAAAAATGTCCCTGGTGCCAAAACATCAGTTTGTCTCTTCCCTCTTGAGCAATGCCTTTAGATACAGGTCATGCTGCCACCATTTTGGGGTTTGGGGGTTTGTTTACTTGTGCCCAAGAGTGGAAAAAATAACCCATGCTGTTACGCAACTTTGGCTCCATGGCTCCTCCCAAATGTTCCATGTGAGATACAAACACCTTTATCCTTGACAAGTCATGTTCATTCCAAGAAACCAGTCTTTGTTCTTAATTGGTATTTGTTTCTGGAAACAGCTTACCATATATTCATTCTGTTCCAAAGTTATCAGAAACCTACACTCTTATCTCACAAATTTAGAGGTGTGGTAGATGATTTCCAAAGATGGCCACCAGCAATTGCTCTCCCATTCCCGTCTGTGTGTGCTACTCCTTCCAATAAGAGGTCTGTTTTTCTTCCTTAGTGTGGGCCGAACTTGTGACTTATTTTGACTAATAAAATGTTATGGAAGTGATATTTTGGCAGCTTCCATTTTTGTTCTTGGACATGAGCTGACATGTTTCCAAACCAGAAACTTGGGCTGAATTACTGAATGATGACACCATGTGTAGGAGAACCGAGGTGCTCTTGCTGATGGAGCCAAAACCCCAGACTTGTGTGTCTTGAAGGGTTCAACCCCAACAAAGCTCCCCTCTGAATGAAGCCTCATGAGTGACCCCTGCTAACACCACATGAAGCTAAGGAAACATCCTGCTGAGTCATACCAACCCAGAAGATCGTGAGAAATGTTCTAAGCCATGTTTTGGGATGGCTTGGTACACAACAAGGGATAAGTGAAACAAAGGGACTTTTGAAACTGAAGGGCTAGAATTCAGTTTGATCTTGTAGGTTCCATTAACTGATCGCTTGTGATCGGAAGATAGAGGAGGGCCACCACCTTGCACAACTCCAGGCACACTGTTCATTTTCTACAAAAATTGCACCCTTGGAGTCAGTTCAACCCCTGTTTGGTCATTCAGCATATCTCAGCTGCCAGTCAAATTGCTTCTGAGGCCCCTTCCTGGCCTTAAAATTCTTAACCACTTCCTTAAGTGGATCAGGAAAAGTGAAGAAAATCCTTCCACTATCAAAACATGGCTCATCAGTTCCCTGCTGCAAAATTCATGTGGCTTTCCATTGCTCACTGAAGCAAGTTCATGTTTATCCTGGCTTTCAAGTCTTTCCATAAGCTGACTCGACCTACATAGCTGTCATCATTCTTTTACACATAGCCTTGGCGTGCACCTGGATTAGTCTCTGTTAGTCCCTTTCCTGTGTTTACTAGGAAAGCCTCTACTTCAACATTCCCCAAAGTGTGTTCCATTAAATACAAAAGTATGGGCAAGAAGGGTTCTGTGTCAAATAAATTTGGAAAACACAGATAAAGTTAAAACCAGTATGGTGCTTGACTACAGGGCTTCTCAAAACCTTCAGTAGGCCAACAGGCATCGGGGTTTTCCCGAGAAAGGTACAGGATGTAACATTTCCTAAAATGACTGGATCTGGAAGGAGCCTCTTGAGGGACTGGTATGCTGGGGTCAGACTTGGAAATATTTCTTTCTTACCCAAATAGACCCGTAATTCTGCCTGAGACTTGGCATAGGCCAAGTGTAGACAGGGTTGGTGTATGTGATGTCACTTTGGCTTAAATCCTGGCTCTGCCGTTTCCTGTGTAACTTCAAGCAGGTGGCTTATCCTCATCTGCAGAATGGGTATAACAATTGTGAAGGTGAATTGTCTTGCAATATGCCTGGCATATTTTCACTCATTTATTTGGGAAATGAATATTCATCAAGTTCCATTAGGCCCTCGGAGCCGGATATTTAACGTTACACAAAAGATGTGGAAATAGCAATCTGGAGGAGATGCTAAATCTGTATCATTTCTAATTGTGATCAGTGCGACAGAGGAGAAGGACAGGGTGTTATGGAAGCATAGCAGGAGGGAATTAGTTGAGCATGGGGACTAGTAAGCCCTATCTAAAAAAGGACCTAGCCAGGCGCAGTGGCTCACGCCTGTAATCCTAGCACTCTGAAAGGCCGAGGCGGGTGGATCGCTCAAGGTCAGGAGTTTGAGACCAGCCTGAGCAAGACCAAGACCCCTATCTCTACTAAAAAAGAAAGAAATGATCTGGACAACTAAAAAATATATATAAAAAAAATTAGCTGGGCATGGTGGCGCGTGCCTGTAGTCCCAGCTACTCAGGAGGCTGAGGCAGAAGGATCGCTTGAGCCCAGGAGTTTGAGGTTGCTGTGAGCTAGGCTGAAGCCATGGCACTCTAGCCCAGGCAACAGAGTGAGACTCTGTCTCAAAAATAAATAAATAAAAATTAGAAAGGACCTTTATCCTGGGAGCCGAAAGCTGAGTTAGCCAGGGGAGCAGTGGAGGGACTGGGGCAGTGTCCAGACCCCAAGGCAGACCAGAATCTGGTGTGTGAGAGAGTGAGTGTGACGATTGGGAGGGGAAGAGACCAGAGAGCACAGGGCCTTGGAGGCCTCTGCAGGAATGTCTTGTTTATCCTACGACACAGTTGAACTGTGGCCAGTAAGGGATGAGCATGATCCATTTTCCCATTTTAAAAGGTCATGCTCGGGTGGAGAAAGGATGGGGGTGGCTGGCTGGCAGTCAGGCGGAAAGCAGGAAGGTCTGCCGAGAGGCTACTGCCCTCCAGACCAGGAACGAGGGTGACCTGTACTTACAGTGATAGTGGAGATGGCAAGAAGTAGGATGGATTCAAGATAGGTTTTGGAAGATTCAACAACTAGGGGATGATGTATTCAACGTGAGGAGTGGAGGTTCACTCCCAGGGTTCCAGCCTGAGTAGCACGGCACATGGAGGTGCCATCTATAGAGATGCAGAAGCCAGTGAGGAGTAGCTTTGGGCCAGTGGATCAAAAGTTCAGTGTGTGGACAAGTTGAGTTTGAGAACTACGGGATATGTGTTCAGTAAGTGGCATCTGCTATTATTTATTTAACTCACTTGCATTAAGTTCGGTTCCCTAGAGGCAGTCTCCTTGAGGACAAGAAATGTGAATCCTTTGTCTAAACACTCTCCAGGGACCTCTTATGTGCCAGGCACTATTGTTAGCACTGAAGGGTACAAACTAAAATGAGATAGTCCCTGTTCTTGAGAGCCCTGTGTCACTGGGGAGATAAGCCATTCATTACAGCATCCACGCTGTAGCGCAGAGTAAGTGCTGAAGGAAGAGTGTGCAAGGCGCTTTGGTGATGCTGAGGAGGGAGCAAATGGGTGGTTCCTGGGCCGGAAAACCTTACAGGGAAATTGCCTGAAAATTCCATTCCACCAGAATGGAAAGAGAACGGCATATGCAGAAACCAGAGGCTTGAGTGAATGTGGTGGGTTTGAAAAAGATGATCGGAGAGCAGCCTGTGGGCTTTGCACCGAGTGAGTGCATCTTGGCTCTCCTATGAGGCCAGCACGTCTTCAGGGGCAAATTCCGTTCTCACACAATCACATTCCCAGTCCCATCTCAGTTCCTAGTAAAGCGTGGCACATAGAGGAAAGTCACCAAGTATTTGGTGAATTTCATTTTTTCCTAAATGTCTCAAACTTCAAACACAAGAATAAAGTCTTCAGCTCTCTTCGCGGGTTTTTCGAGTTTGCTTGTTGTAGGGAACCACCTCTTGGGACCTCAACTCTGGGTGCGGAGGAGGCCTGGTGGGTTAGGAGGTTGGGAGTAGGGGGAAGGAGAAATACAGTAAGTGGGAAATTCGGCAGTGTCAGACCCCAAGGAGGAGGCTTGCCCTGTTCCCACCCCCACATCCATCACTGGACACGACTGGAAGGTGTGAACATGAAGATTGGGCCTGAGGTTCATCCGGGGCTCACGATGAACAGTCCTCCCCAGGAGAGAGACTTCTCCACAGGCCGCGTGGAAGGAGTCTTCCTGCCTGTGCTGGCGCCTCTGCTGAAAGCTTTCCTGGCACCCAGAGGAAGGTCCTGCCCTCTGTGCCAACACCAGCTTTCCCCTCCTTTTAAATATAGCCTGGCTGCCCCTACCCCCACTGCAAAGAACGGACCTCCCAGGAAAATTCCTAACCCATTTCCTTCTTTTCGGAGAGAGGGACAGAGAGACGCTAAATGTATAGTAGCCTAGTGACTTAACGAACCTCCTTTCCCGCTGTGCCGGCCCGCACAGCTCCCAGCTCCTCCGTGGTCCAGCACCTCAGTGGCCACCACCCGGGGTGCCCCTAGGATCCCATGATGCTGGGGTGCCTCTCTCTGAGCATCCTGAGAGCCTTCGTGGCCCACCTATAAATGATTAATACTAGGGCAGGGACAATGGTCTCCCCGTGAGCCCGGGGCTCCCTGCAGCCAGGAGCTGTTTCACTCTTGGGGAACTCTCCCATGCTGGAACGGGGCTAACTGTCCTAAAAGCAAAGCAGTTAGTTGAAGGGCCACCTTATACGAAAGAATTGATGAATGACCTGGGACCCAATTGTTCTCCAAGTCAGGAGACACATGGATTTGAGCCCTTGCAATCGTGACTGTAGGTAGGGAGAGGGTGTCTTCTTTCAGGCGGGGGCTTCACAGGAGCCCAAAGGGGAAAAAGACCCCTTGCCCTCAAGTCCCTTCCACTCCAAGGTGCCTGCAGTACCTCCCGCCCTCGTCACAGCCTCTAACCCATTTCTTTCCCGTTTCTACCTGTTGTCCTTACCTGTGTCCTAAGCCTGTTTTTCCACCCAAGGACCAGGGCTGTTTAGTATTTCTCTTGGCAATTCTGAAAAAGGCCTCTTGGCCTACTGAAATGCCAGGGAGGCCACTCCTGCCCCCTGTCGTGCACTGGAGAAGGAGCCGGTCACTGGTCACTCCTTTATTGAGCCCCTCCTGTGTGCTGGGCACAGGAGGTACACAGTGTGCGAGGCTCACCGCTGCTGCACGGTGAGATGGGGGCTCTGAGCGCAGGAGGGCAGGGTCGCTCCAGCTCAGGAGGGTGACCAGCGTGCATTCGTGCACGACTGCTGCTTGATACTGAGAGTCCCAGAAAAAGCCCAGTGAGTTCAGTTTGGGCGTAATGTGAAATGCCAGTGTTGAGATCAGAAGACACAGAGAGAAGGGGTCTGGCCTGCCTGCTGGTCAGCTGTGACATCCAGGTAGGGAGAGGCGGAGTCCTCTGAGAAGCGTGCAGTGGAGGCTCTCACTCTGAACCTTGGTCGTCATTCTCTCTGCCTGGGGACAGTTTGGTACACGGACAGTGATTAGGAGAGTCTTGTCTGCCTCTCCCACCCTTGGAGGCTTCCCTAGTCACCCCAGTGAAGGCCCTCCCTCTCCCCAACCCCGCTTCTGCTGTCTGGAGCTATCCAGGGCAATGGCATTACAGGTTCATGTGCCACATCTTCCGTTATTCAATTGCTAACCCCTCCAGAGCATGGACAGAACCGACCCTCAGTTATCCTCCTAATGGAAGGGAAGGGTATCCAAAAGTCCCAGAAGCCCTCCTGGGGACATGGAAAGTGCTGTGGACTAGGAAACAGGAGACATAGCTTTTAGTCCTGGCTCTCTTATCAGCTCACTGTGTAACTTAGAGCAAGTAGCTTTCCATCTCTGACAAATGACATCTTCTAAGCTTCCTGCCCACACCATGCATGGAGGGACATTTGTTTCTATTTGGTATTGGGGTGATTTCCGTGGCCCTTTGAATGGAAGCGCTTGAGCAGATATTCTCTTGGGGGAGCTGGGGAAGGCCAGAGGTCTGCAGCTCTGGGGGAAAAGGTTCGCACTAGGGCAGGCAGGCTGAGGCTCAGTGTCCTCAACCCCCTGGGACACCTGCTGGTGTCTCTTGTGAACTGTGATCTTTCCCCAGCCTGATTCATTTACCTGCTTTCATGCCTGGCCCCTGGGAACCATTCGGGGGTATGGCCCCTGCCAGAAGGTGTGAGCTGATAACTGCTTAGGGTGTCACCCCTCCCAGGGTGATTTGCACGCACTTACGATTGTCAAGGGCAGAAATTCCCTGAAGACTAAAGGCCCACGTAACAGTAATGATTAGAACTTTATGGTCAGTGAGGGAATAGGGGGAGGTTCCAGGGTCTGGAAAACTGTGCATCGTTCCCTGTGGGTTCTGCTGGCCGTAGGGGGCGGGGCAGAGGGTGCTGGGAGTGTTACGGGTGGGGAGGGTGTGGCTTCAGGACCACAGCTGTTTCAGTCCTGGGCCATCAGACAGACCACCTCCCTACACCTCGACTGCCTCCCCCTGACGGCAGTGCAGAGCCTGTTCTGTCTGTCCAGCTGCCTTGCTCCTGGGGCCCCCTAGACTGGCAACAAAGTGTCTGGCCACCATCCCATGATGGCAACCACTAGAGGCCCTCACCTACCTTCTGTGGACGCTCTTCTCCTGCCCAGGAGGCCCGAGACCGATTGCTCTGACTGATACCCTGGTGCTAAGAGAGAAGAGGGGGAGAGAGAGGAAGCAGAGGCAAGCTATCTTGAGAGCCAGGGAGAAGGCTGGGGCCTGGGCCTTGCAAACGGAGTCACTTCTTAATCATCCCAGGAGTTGAGGAAACACCAAGGATTGGCTCATTCATTCACTAGTTCATTCATTGACTCCTTCTCCTCCTCCTCCATTCTTCCTTCTGCTCTTCCTTCAGGAACCCCTAGCAGACACTTCTTTAATAGGCAGAAATTATGCTGGGAGTTGGGGATACGGAGGAGATGGCAGACGATGCCTGCTCATTGGGGGGTTTCCTCTCTGGGGACACCAGCCGTGTGACCCAGCAGGACAGCGCAGTGCAGTGTGCCAAGGAGACAAGCTCCGTCTGGATAGGGCAGGGGTCCAGGAAGGGGAGGTTCGAGATGGAGCAAGGGCAGCCCCGGAGGATGTGGGAAGTCATGTTAGGGGGTTGAACTTGATCCTGAGAGCACTGAGGCGGTGGTGGGCACAGGTTGGTTTGTTTTCTTTCGATTTTGTTTTTCCTTTTTTGCTGAAGGGTTTTAAGCGGAGCAGCAGCTACTCAGACTCACACTTTTAAGATCCTTCTGGGCACAGGGGATTGAAGCTTCGAGCGCTCTTTTATCTTTGGTGGTTGATTCATTTTCTCCAGTTCCAGGCTTTAGACCCAAGGTAATTTTGAAACTGTGGCAGAACCAGATCCATCCCTGTCTCCTCCTATCCCTGCAACCACTGCCTAGGCATGTGTAGATCACCCCTCTAAGGAAACAACCAGAAAGACTAACGTGGCCAAACCACACTGGCCTCACCCTCCATGCAGTAAAGCCAGCCTGGCATGCCCCTGACCGGAGCATGTCCCCTCACCTCCCTGATTTGTTAGTGGCCAGGACAGCTCAACCCTCCCCTGGGGCCATGCTGAGGGCAAGGGCTGGGCAACGTTTACCTGCTCTTCTCCCTGGCTGGATCCGAGGTGTTCCTGGGGGAAGAAGAAGGAAGGAATGAGGTCTGCACTGCTTCCCTTGGGGCTCAGTGAGGTGGGAAGGGCTCATGGCTATGTGGCTGTCAGCGCCTTGGTGGGTCTACTGTTGGAACTGTAGTCACCGCCTGTTATCCTCGTGTGGCAGTAGGAGTTTGACCAGTAGGGGGCGGTGTGGAACAGTGGGAAGTGCACAGACATTGGCGTCACTGGCATCTGGCGGCAGCAGGGTGGGCATCCTTGGGAAAAGCACTTACCCTATCTGAGTCTTAGCTTTGCTGCTGGTGATGAGGAGGACGTTGTGGAGATTTAATCGTGTGTGAGCATAGTAGCTGCTCAAGAAATATGTCTCTTACACTCCCATCCCCTGCTCCTTATGGATTGTTGGATTTGGAAGAGAACTTGGAAGTGGCCCAGTCCAAAACTCATTTTGTAAAGGAGGAAACTAAGGCTAAAAAGTGCTTGGTCACAAGTTGGTTTTCTCTATTTTTATGTGCATGTTTTTTTAATCACAAAAGCAGTCTTTGAATACATGCCTGCTGTAAAAAAAATCAAGCAATGAAGAAGTTTGTATAGTAAAATTTAAAGTCTCTCCTCACTTTTTTCACGTCATCTCTACTTCCTGTCCTAGATGTAACCACTGTTTACGGTTTGATATTGATCCTTCTAGAACTTTCCCTATGTATTTGCATATCTATGTGTGTAAGTATGCAGTTTTTAAAAAAAACATGTAGGTTCCCATCATGCATATTGTTCTATAACTTGCTTTTTCTGCTTACACATAAATCCTGGAGATATTTCCGTATCTTTCCAGAGATCTGTCTCATCCTTTTTAATTGCCACAAAGGTAATGGATGTGCCTAATATATTTTGATCATTACACAATTGATAGTCTTTTTCTTTTTCTTTTCTGAGACAGAGTCTCACTCTGTTACCCCGCATCAGCGTAGCTCACAGCAACCTCAAACTCCTGGGCTCAAGTGATCCTCCTGCCTCAGCCTCCCAAGTTGCTGGGATTACAGGTGTACCACCACACCTGGCTAATTTTTTTTCTATATTTAGTTGCTGAGCTGATTTTTTCTATTTTTAGTAGAGATGGGGTCTCGCTCTTGCTCAGGCTGGTGTCGAACACCTGAGCTCAAGGGATCCTCCCGCCTCGGCTTCCCAGAGTGCTAGGATTACAGGCGTGAGCCCCCACGCCCGGCCAATAGTCTTTATTTTATTTCCAAAGTCTTTTTTACAAACAAGTTGGCAATGAGCGCTCTGTTACAAACATCTCAGAGCTCACGCAGCAATAGTCTGCCTATTTGAGAGATTCCGTAAAGTGAGACTATGGGTCAAAAGGCGCGTGTGTTTCCAACTCTGACGGATGTTGCCAATGTGTCCTTCAGATGGACAGTGTATAAAAGTGCCAGTTTCTTCACAACCTCACCAACACTGAGCGGTGCCCCTTAAAAAATATAATGTTAATAATGAGAAACTAAAAACTATTTTCTCCTTGTCCCCTCAGGACAGGACTCCTGAGTTAAAAGTGCCCTCAGGAAACACAGGTTCGGTTTAAGAATTGACTAGAAAGCGTGGCTTGTGCCTGTGCTCACACCGAGACGCTGGTCTCGAGCTTCCTTGCCACCACCCAGGGCCATCCAGAGAATGGAAGCCGAGGGCACCAGCCAGCATACAAAGCATTCGCCCTCACCCTTCAGACACTCACACTCCCTGTGTGCTGGGGACAGTCTGGTTCATTGACACCTGTCACCCGTCATAATTATTAACACTCTCTAAAGTGTCCCGGTCGGGTGGTAACTCACACCGTTGTCTGCCTCAGCCCATCTCCTGAGCGACTGCGTCTGGACTGCAGTACCCGACCCGGGTCCTGGGCTTCAACTCGGACCCTACCTGCTGGGCTCCCGCTCACCTTTGTCACTCACCTCCCATCTGCTTCCCCATCAGCCCGAAGAACTGGCTCGCCTTGCCCCTCTTCACCTGCTGCAGCTGGCGCTGAGTGATGGGCACCGCGCCGTCCTGAAGGAGCAGAGAGCGAGAGCTGGGGGAGGCTGGGGAGGGGACGGGGAGGGCAGCCTGGGCAACGACAGTCTCAATGACGACAGCTTGCAGTCAGCAAACGCTTGCTCTGCGGTGGCACTGGGCACTTTGGCAAATTTTACGCAATACCACACATCATCACAGTAACTACTAACTACCATTTCCCCTACTATGCTCCTGGCACGGTTCCGAGCACTTCATACAGCAACTCGTTTCATCCTCGCCAAAACCCCATGAAAACAGCTTTCACTGTCACCATCTTACACATGAAAACACCAAGTCACAGAGAGACTAAATGATTTGTCCAAGCTAGCAAGGATGAGGGGGAGCCAGAACTCGAACTCAGGCCATCTGGTCCAAAGGCTTGACTCCCAAACACCAAGTCACACCCTCGTTTAATCTTCACAATCACCACAAGAAGTAGGGACTGTGATTTTTCTCCCATTTTACAGATGGGAAAACTGAGATACAATGAGGTCCAGGGATTTGCCCGAGGTCACACAAGAAGCAGTTGAACCAGGATTCAAAGTCTGACTCCAGAGTGTGGGTTCTGCTCCATTTTGGGAAATGTCTCCCATGTAGATGAGGGGGCAGCTAGCGAACTCAGGGTGGGCCTCCCAGAGGCAAGGCTGACTGTGTTCCCTCCCTGCCCTCACTCCAGCTCTGCTCTCCTCTCTTCCCCCATTGTCCCAGATTTACCCTGCCTGGAGGAACATGGCATGTGGTCTGGGGTGGAGGCTGCTGCCCTGGGCAAAGGCATTGTAATCCTTGAGCTGCTGGGGCAAATGTCCTGAACCAAGGGCTATGGATTTAGATTCTCATCCCTCCATTAGCCTCTGTGACCGTGGCCAAAGCTCTCTCCCTCCCCAACGTTAATCTGAACTCCTGGAGAGGGGCCTGCCTAGCTCTGCTGAGAGGGAGAGATGCTCGTAGTTGAGAGAGTGACAGTGGGTGACACTCCTTAGACTGTCTTCACATCTCTCCATCCCCAGTACCTGGCACAGAGCCTGGCACACACAGGAGTCCGAAGTGTGTGTGGAGGACAGAATGCTGAATGAAGGGTCCTCTCTGACGGTCTGGGTGTAGGGAAGGGGGTGGGATGTAAAGACAGGCAACAGGGCCCTGGAGTGCTACGACCCGCCTGCCAAGAGGCTGGCAGCTGGAGTTGGACCAGGGGCTGTTTAGTCCATCCCCAATTTCCCCAAGAATAGCGCTGGAGCTCCTGGGACCAGCAGGGACCTGGCTGGGGGCAAATGGAAACCACTCTGTCTCTCACAACTTGTCCCACATTTCAGGCTTGGAAGTGGATTTTTTCTAAGCCTTGGACTAATTCAGTCACTTCCAATCTGTCTCCCCCCAACCCCTACCCTGACGTCAGTGGCTGGGGCCGCTGTCTCGGGCTGGAGTCGCCCAGCCTGGCCAAGAACTGGAAAAGTCTCTTTGGAGATTTGGACCCATTTCTGAAAAGCTCATGAAAACCACTTTGCCTTGGTAAAAGGCAGCCTTCAAATGCAAGCTGGAGAGAATGGCTGTTTATGAATTAAAGAGCCAGGGAGGTGATCAGATCGTCCCCAAAGGCGTCTCCATGCCTCCGTCCCCTCATTTATATTAATGCTTAGCATCCCAGTGTTTGTAAGATCTTCCTGACTTCTAGCCCAGCCTCTCCTCCCGTATTCCAAGCCCTGCATCTTGGGAAGCAGAGGGATATTAAAGGAGAATAAGGATTAAACCCAACTGCAGGAGGAGCCGCCTTGGGTGGAAAGTCCAGCATCACTAGTTTAAGTGTATGATGATGTTTCCCAAGTGGCTGCATAGAAGCCCCCATTCCCCGCACGCAGCAAGGCTTCTCTGTCTCTGGGCCAGGCAGCCTGATGTCTGGCACCGACTCTGCAGAGCGTGTCGAAGTTGGAGAAAAGCCTTGGGGATCATCTCCCCTCTCCCCCCATTTTGCAGGTGAGGAAGCTGACATCCAGAAAGCAGCAAGAGTCAGTGGAGCAGCTGAGACTCGAACCCTGGTCCCCAGTCCTGCTGCCTTCTCCTTACTGCACACACTTCCACATTCGGACAAAGCAGAAAGGAGACCCCCCACACGCAGAGCTGTCCATGCAATGGCCCCATGTCTAAGAGGTTCCGAGGACCTCACCATGCCCCAGGACCACAAGCCGAGGCCAGCACCAGTGTCCTTGGGAATGGGAGGAGCCAAGCTCAGCCTTGTCCTGTCTGCCCCTGGAAGCCCTGCCTGATCGCTAGTCTCTTATTTGTCTGTGTTTATCTCCAGTCCGTGGGCCTCTCTTCCATCGGCTAAGGAGCTCCCTGAGGTCGGGATCTTTCTCTCCCAGATCAGACTGCCGGCCAGGGGCGGGCATGTTGCAGACGCTGGGTCTTCAGCTTTGAGGCCTTGCCCCAGTGACAGCACACAGGTCAGTTTAGTAAAAGAGATCACAATGAAACCACTGTTCGTCAGAAAGCAAGAGTTTTTACACGTGAGACAAAGTAGTGGCCCTACCCTAAGTTGATCCCCTCGAAAGAAAATTCTGGAAAATCTCCTCTGATGCGCAGGTACAGAGAATCGGACCTTGGTAAGGTCTGACTAAGCCACTGATGTCAGGGTCGGGGTAGGGGGGACAGATTGGAAGTGACTGAATTAGTCCAAGGCTTAGAAAAAATCCGCTTCCAAGCCTGAAAGGTGGGACAAGTTGTGAGGGACAGAGCGGTTTCCATCGCCCCCAGCCAGGTCCCTGATGGTCCCAGGAGCTCCCGACTAAGACCTAAGGTGTGTAGTTGTGCTTTTGAAGCCGTGCAACCTTGGACGAACTACTTGACCTCTCTGTGCCTCAATTTCCTTATGTGTGAAATGAGGATAGTAATGGGACCTTGCCCATGAGGTTGATGTGAAGATTAAATGAGTTAATGCTTGTAAAGCATATAGGATAGTGCCAGAAACATAGTAGGTGCTAAATAAGTGTTTCTTAAATAGTACACACACACACACACACACACACAGCTGCCCCCACGTGCATTCATCCCTTTGGAGGGCTGCCACTCCAGTGCTCATGGTCTTGAGACCACCCACAGAGGGGAGTCAGACAAGCTGCCTTGCAGTGTCCGACCTGCTCTCCTGACAGCCATGGAGTGATCTTCTGCCCCTCCGCCACGGATCATCCCCTGCCCAGGTCAGAGCCTCTCCCCAAAGGTACCTCCAAGGTCACGGTTATCCAGGGCTCTGCTTCAGGTCTGAGTGCCGGTTCCTCTCCACTGTCACCTGCCGCAGTGCACAAGGACAGCCCCGACAGGAGAAGCAGGGTGAGGCAGGGCAGCACGGTGAATCTGCTCTGTCCCGGAACCCTCTGGGAGCCCCTCGCAGCCCAAAGACGCCCGCCTCCAGCAGGCTCCCGTCCGCACTTTGGCTCCCTGAGTGTAGGTGGGGGAAGCTCGCCCTGTTCTCTGGTCCTTCCAGCCATCCTGCTTCCTTCCATCAGCTTATTTGACTCCCAGGCTGTTTCCTCTGACTCCCCTCACAGGCTGGAAAGGCCAGTGATAGCAGGAGGAGGGACGAGATCTCTTCCAATGCCACCCCTAACATTTGATCCCAGGGCTTAACACTCTGATGCAACGCCCGCCTCACCTTTGGCTGTGTTCCCCGGGTGGCAGGTGGCACAATGGGGCAGTGTGTGGGCCCTGGAGCTTCCAGCTGAAAACCCCGAGGGGAACTTCTCATCTAGGAAATGGGGAGCAGGGCTGTGCGGCTCCTCCTTCCCGGTGCTGTGCTCCCCTGCACAGACAGGCTCTCCCCAGAACTGAGTGGTATTCTGCCACTCATGTCCCCTTCCCGACTCTGAGCCCCTCTTCCTCAGCACTTCCCTCCATCAGCAGTCCCCACGTGTGCATAAAACATGTCCTGCCCTACGAGAAATAACGCAGTGCTTAAGAAACGAGGCTCCTCACAAGTGGGAACTGGGATTTGCCAGAAAAATGGCCTCCCGCCTCAAGTGTCATTGGCTCTAAACCATCCTTCCCCTCTGTAAATCCCTGATCTGACCCGTCTCTCCTGCTTACAACCTTCCAGAGTCTTCCTGTTGTCGTTGCCCTGGCATGAATTTCAAGCTCCCTGGCATGGACTTCTCTGTTTAGTTCCTCCCCTTCTCCCATCCACTCATCTATTCATGCATCTATCCACCTGTCAGTCTAGAACAAGAGCTCTGCGGTCAGGGAGGCCTGAATTCCAACTCTAGCTCCACCACTAAATAGCCGTGTGACCTTAGGCACGTCACTTAATCCCTCTAAACCTTAGAACTCTCATCTGTAAAACAGGATTAATAACAGCACTTGTTTTCAAAGTCTGGGGACGAAATGAGATAATGCAGGTGGGGCACTTAGCACAGTGTGTGATTGTCAATATTTGCTACCCGTGGCTATTATTATTGCTACTATTATTGACACTGGTTGAGGCACGGGGCCACAGAAGATGAAGTAAGACACTGTCCCTGTCCTATAGGAGCTCATGATCCAGGCTGATTGGCAGATAAACTATGTGCGGTTTGGCACGTGCCCACATAGAGGTGGGAGCAAGGGAAGGGCGGGCCTTCCTCCCAGTTCACCACCCTCCCTGCCTGGGACACGCTGTGCCCCCTGCTCCCAGGACAGGCGGAGACTTCCCACCCCCACACTGCTGCCTCTGCCTGGACCCCTCTCCCCCCCTGGTGAACTCCGCTCATCCTTAAAGGTCCAGCTAATGTTCACCTCCTCCGCAGAGTTTCTCTGTCTCTATTCCTGTCTCCAGCAAGAAATAATTGGCCCCTTTCCCCAACATCCTCCACTTATATCTCCTGTGGCTCTTCCCGGGCTGCTGTGAGAGGTTGTGCAGGCTGTGTCCTGCACAAGGCAGGCTGCCGATGGGGGAGAGCAGAGGTGCAAGCCAGCCCTTGCTCTGCTCACTGGGCTGCACAGCCTGGCACGAGGCGGCCCCGGAAGAAGGTGTGGGCTCTGCTGTATGGGAGTTGATCATCCCACAAGCTGTCTGGGAGTGTGGCTGTGATGGACGCGTGCTTGGCACATAGCAGGTCCTTAATAAACGTGCGCTCTGAGTCCAGGCTAGCCAAGGCGGAGATGAATGAAGACAAACGTGGAGCATTTGGGGCAGGAACTCCCCTTCTTCCCCCTTCCAGGAATTTCTTTGGTGGGTTCCAATCCTGCATTTGCTAAAATGCAGATTCCCAGACTGGGCCTAATTCCCACACAGCCAGTCCCTGCCTGTGGGTCCCTCTCAACACTCCAGGGAGGCAGTTACCAGCCTCCCAGTGAATTACCCCAGAGGCAGGACGCCTCATGCCTCACATTCCATTTTGAGTTTTCCACTGTTGTTCACAAGTTCTTCCTTAGAGAGAACAAAGTTTAGCCTTTCATCCCCTTTATTTCGCGGAAACGGAGGCAGGCCAGGCTTGCTCTAGGTGACACTGAGAGTCAGTTGGCAGACCAGCTTCCGGGACCCCTGGCCTGCCCCTTCCCACCTCCCACCGGGGCCTCACCCACTGGGCTGGAGGCAGAGTCTGGGCCTGGACCCGTGGCCGGGGAGATGACCTTCCATTCTGCAAGTGCAAACGGATGACCTTAGCCCCTAAGGAGTATCAGAGTCTCAGTTTCTCCATCTGCAAATTGAAGCTGCCCCTCCTACGACGTGGTAAAGATTTCATGAATTCCTGCCAGCAAAGAGCTCAACGCAGTGCCTGGCATGTAGCACGCGCTCAATTAATCCTAACTTAATTGTTTCGACTAGCAGACCTGCGGGACCCCGGGCCTCCGCGCTGCTCTCCCGCCCCGGCTCCGGGTCCCCAGCAGGAGCCATCCCGCGTGGGGAAGGATGTGGTTGGTGTACAGCGGGGACGAGGCCCGGGGCAAGGGGCAGAAAGGAGAGGCGACCAGAGGAAGGCAGAGAAAACCCCAAAGGTCCGGAAGGCCGAGAGCGAGGCAGGGCACGGGCTGGAAACCGCGGCTATTTGCAGCGTCGCCCTCGGGCTGCGGTCAGGCTGGCGCTGGCAGTCCTGGGGCCGAGCCCGCCGCCCCGCCCGGTGCACTCGGCCACCCGGGCACGGCCCGGCCGGTGCGCCCCGCTTCGCCCCGCGCTCGCGGCCCCGGCGGCGGGTGGGCTGGGGCGCCGCGCCGGCAGGAGGACCTGGCCGACCCCCGCGTGGGCGGGGACAGGGCCGGTGCGACTGCCCCCCGCCGCGCTGGCCGGGCCGGGGGCGGCGCGGGCTGGCGGTCTGGCCGCCGGGCGGGTCGCGGCCGCGGCGAGGCTCCCGGGGCGCCGGGTGGGCGCGCAGGATTGCTAAAGGCTGCGGTTTGGCTAAGATTGCGGAGCCCAGAAGAGAAAGAGCGCGGGAGGGAGGAATTTAAAAGAAAGCAAAAAAAAAAAAAAAAGTGAAGAAGGAGAACCGAGAAGAAGGAAACGCGCGAGGAGGGTGGATGCGGGCAGGAAGCTGACGTTTCCTGAGCGCCCACTCTGTCCGAAGTCGGTGGCAGGAGGGGCCTCATTTGACAGGCCGGCGTGGGGAGGCTGAGTGCGTGTCTTGGGTAGGGCCGCCAGCCGCTAAGTGGCAGAGTCGGGATTCGAACCTGGGTCTGTCTGCCGCTCCGTGCGCTTTCACCTCGACTGAGGGACGCGAACGGGAGAGAGCCGGGAACGGCGGGGCCCGGAGGGGAGGCAGGAAGGAGGGGCTCCAGAGAGGGGTTACGGCTGCCTCGTGGGGACCCGGAGGCAGGGGGCAGGGGACAGCAGTCAGGTGGCGATGTGGGTTCCTCCACCTGATGACGCCACCACGGCCCGGCTTCAGATTTTCCGGCGCCCTTCCAGCGCCCCCACGTGGAAGCTTCTGGCCACTTCGTCTCCCCTCCTAGAACGCCTTCCTCGAGGGATCCAGGCGGGGCGAGGGACAGGGTCCTGGACTGCGACGGCCTGTCCCCTGGTTAGACGGACAGGGGGTAAAGCAGGGGCTGGGCTGCCAGAGCCCGGGGGCGGAGGGCGTCCTTGGCGGGCAGCGTGGGCCTTCCTGTGGCTGTTAGGGTGGGGGATAAATGTAGCCAGGAGCGCAGGATTGGGACAATAGTCCTTGCACCCTGTGCTTGGCTGGACTCCCCCTGTGACGGCTTGAGATTTCGGAAGAACACAGCTCTCCCCGAAGTCTTTGAGGTTACATTCATGCATTCATTCATCGACTCTGGATTTACTGAGCACCGTCAAAGCGGGAGTTTCCTGAAAACACAGAAGAAAGAAACAGAGGAGCATTGTCACAATTTTAACAGGGTGTTAAAAGTGCCACTGCAGGGGTCCTGGGGAAGAAATGAAGAATCCAGGAGCCCCTTTGCCACATCTATAATGTGGGTACACTCAGACACTTGTCCTAGACAGAACACCTAGCGGATCTCTGTGCCCGCAGTGCAGGTGGAGCAAGCAGAGCCCTGGGCCTGGGTGCCCAGAGGCTGTACAGGCAAATATAGTTGCTCGAATTTGCCGCAGAGGATTTGGCCCAAGCCTGCCTTGCCCTTGGCATCTCTAACCCCTCAGTTAGGCCCCCAGTGTCTCTGAAAGGGCCTGAATGTATTACCCAGTTTCAGAAAGAAATTTTCACCGACCTGCCCTTATCATTTGACACCTCCCCCACCATCAAAGGTGCATCCTGGCTCAGGGGTCCAGGGCCTGGGGGTGTCTTTCTCCCTGGCACCTTTCTTTCTCTGTCACCTTTCTCCATGGAGCCTACACCTACCCACATGCTTTTTGCAATCAGGCTCTATAAAGTCAGGTGTGCCCAGTGGGGGGTACGCAGCCACATGAAGAATTTAAGTCAAGAGTAGAAGCAAAGCATAGCACAATGGTTAAGAACAATGCTCTGGGTTCGAGTTCTGGCCCTACCACATACCCACAGTGTCAGTTTAAGTTACCTAAGTTATTTAACCTTG
This sequence comes from Avahi laniger, assembly GCA_963575035.1. NCBI lineage: Eukaryota > Metazoa > Chordata > Mammalia > Primates > Indriidae > Avahi > Avahi laniger. Next base: position 9,797 of record CAUYSK010011361.1, on the reverse strand, counting down.
CTGAGTTTCCCTTACCTTATCTGTAAGATGGGGATAACAGTACATATGCTCACTTCAAAGCGTTGTTGAGGTTAAATGTGATAATACTTAAAAGAATTTCGTGCAGCATCTGACACACTGTAGGTACTTAATAAAAAGTAGCAATTGTTATTGCTCGTAATAAGATAATGAAACAATAACAGTCTTCCATATTTCATGGGAAAGCCCAGATTGAGGAAAGTCGTTTAAAGCATTCCCTGACACTCTGTCAGCAGGTTGAGAGTTTCCTGAGGACAGGAGCTAGGTGACTCCCATCAGACTAGGAGCTCCCCACGGCAGGGTTTATTCCTTAAACAAGGTTCCATGTTCTGGACCTTACAGGTAGGGTTCAGAAACCTTGAGTCTGAGGTTGAGGGAGGCTGGTGCAGCTCCTTGTTGGGCCTTGTTGGGGGATGTGGGTTCTAGTCCTGACCCTTGCCTCGAAGTGGCACTGAAGAAGTCTCTCTGCAGAGCCTGTGTGCAATAAAGGCACTAGAGTCTGACCCCATTAGTGGGAGGAGAGAAGCTCCTGATTAAAGTTGGCCTTTTCTTCTTGGATCTTGGTTAGCAAGTGTGGGAGAGAAGTGAACAGCTAATTGAAAATATAATTAGAATGCACTGTCCTTCTTCTACCAAGTGGAGTCTCCAGACCCCAGTGTCTGTAGAATAGTTTATTTCTCGTGTCGGCGAGGACTCTGGAGCCAGTCATGCGGAGACAGCACCCACGGGCTGGGGACTCAGCCGGCAGGGGCTTGGCGTCAGGGTCGCATGGAGCTGCCCTGTCAAGGGCTGAATCCCGTCCTGCTCCCCCTGACCACTGCCCAGACATCTGAGCCCATGGAGCTGGGGAGGGCAGCTGTGGGGGAGGGGAGGCTGCCCGGCGCGTTGTCTGTGGTCTGGAGAGACAAAGGTCAGTCTGGGGATGGGGAGGGGGGAACTCCAGCCCCCCTCTGGCCCCCCCCATGTGAACACTGGAGCAGGGGAGCAGAGATGGCTGTCGGAGGCAAGTTAATGATCCTCTGAGTATTTAGAGTCGAGGAATCCCAGGAGGAGTCCAGGTCTGGAGTTAGGACCCCAGGCTCTGCCACTCCTGGCTGGGTTGCCTCCCTGTTCTGCCCCCACAGTAGAAACAGTTGGCGACGTTTTAGGGCACACCCACTCTATGTCAGCACTAGACGTGGCACTTAAAGGACTTCCCCTTAGGGAAGTATCTTCCGGTCTTGGTACTTTCCTTCCCTGGTCTCCAGACTCCTCTTCTCTATGTCCCCTCAGCCCCTCCACCACTTCCCATTTCTCCTTTAGCTCTGAGAGACACAGGGCAAGACCCTTCTTTTCTCTGGGACTCATCTATAAAACGGAGCAGTTTGTTGAATGGGAAGATCTGAGATTCTAAGTGAGGTGGATTGGAGATGCCACTGGAGAGTGTGTGTATATGGGGAGGCAGTGAGTGAGGGTGGGAGGGGGCCGAGGAAAGGAATAGTGTGGATGCCACCTTGATAGTTAGGTAAATCATTACAGACAGGGCTGTCCTATACAGTTGTGCAGGTCGATTACTGCACAACGGTGCCTGGCTGGGACAGAAAGTGGAGGCTGAAATCCAGCCCCTGCTCATATCACCAAACCAATCTCTTGGGCCTTGGCTGCACCCAAGGAAGGGCTGCCTTTTCCCAACTCACACAGCTGTGCCTTGTGGGCTAGCAGACTGGAGGCACAGATGATGAAATACTAGAGCAGAAATCCAAGGGTGATGATGGAGCTCATCCTGTCCCCAGCGAGGCATCCTTTGAACCCCTGATTGAAATGCCAGTGCCAGGCATGTAGAAATCGCATAAAAATAAGATGTGTCACAACCCCAGGAGGCTTACACGAGGCTGGGGAGAGGCATGCAACTGGAGATAATGCACAACGGCACCAGTGCTTTAATCGTGGCCATCATATTTATTTAAGTGTCAAATCAAGACACAGCGTACCCTGTGTCAGTGTACATGCAGGGCTCACAAAACAGATTTGGACATCAGGAGTTTTCTGATCAACCTGAGCCAGGGGTCTTCAGCAGTTATAGTTGAGTTTTGCACAGAGCATGGTGGATGCACGGAGGAGGAGTTTGGCCAGGCAGGCCAGGAAGTGTTCTCAGAGGAGATCTAGAATGGTGGGTACCAACAGTGATGGGGAAAGATGTCCTAGGCAGCGGGGACAGAACAAACACAGGCATAGAGACTTGAAAGAGGACAGTTCTCACACGATTGCTGCATTCAGCGAGACCCTACGCAGGCTGCCTGGGAACTGGGCAGGAAAGACATGGGGCCATGCATCCCCGTGAGACCTTGAATGCCATGCTGGGGAGTTTGGATTTTATCCAGCAGATGTTGGGGAGTCACCAAAGACAAGGGAGTTGTGTGGGATGTGGGCTCCCTTCATGGGCTCCTAAGCCCTCCCCTCCTCAAAGAGGCGATGAGGAGCATGGGCTGGAAGTGGGGAGAAGAGGGTTGGGGCACACAGCAGAGGGCGTCCGCAGGTCTGAGATCTGGGGGCGGAGGGAGGAGCGAGGAGAAGGGAGAGAGGACTGGGAGAGGACAAGGAAGAAAGGCAGGCGCTGGGCAGCGGGGAGGGGCTGTGGGCATTGATTTGGACAATTGGATGGTTTGGGTTTGAAATGCTTGTGACCGTCCAAGGAGAGATGCCAGGAGGGGCTGGCACTCGGGGGCAAGCCCGTGGAGCTTTAAGGAGATCCGTGTGTGGGGTTGGTGACACTAGAGGAGACCAAGAAAATCCGGGGAAATAGAGAATAAAAGGTTGCAACTGAGACCTTGGCGGGTTCTGGAGAAGGGGTGGGATGAGCGGGTCGGGGAGGAGATCTGAAGGATGGGTGCATCGGAGAGAGGGGAGGTGCGGGGATCAAGGACAGTGATGCTTAGGAAAGATATCGAGGCGTATAAACAGACACACGCCCACGAAAGGGCAGGGAGTATGCACACAGGTGTCGGCAGGGGTTCCTTTCCAGGTGAGCAAGAGACTTCCGTCATCTATTCCGTACCCTGTATTATTTGAATATTTTACAGTGAGAATATGTGCATGTATTACTCACACTGTTCAAAACAATTTGTAGCAGACAAGCAGTCATCAGAATGTCCATCAGCAGGAGAATGAATGAAAGAGTCAGTTGTGGCAGTGGAATACTCCACAGCAGGGAAGATGGATGCATTAGAGCGCGCGTGTCAGCGTGGAGAAACTCACAAAGTGTTTGGCAAAAGAAGCCAAGCCCGGCAGGGTACCGCGGTACGAGTCCAGTGGTGTGGAATTTAATAACATGAAAGACATGTGTCCATATTCTAAGCGGTTACCTGCATGTGTAGTGAACGTTTAAAATACTCATGGGGATAACCGATAAATTCCCAAGGGAGCTTACCTGTGAGGTAGGAGGGAGGGAGGGAGGGGACCCAGGTGGTTTCAAATCTTCTTGGTAATGAGTTATTTCTCAAGCTGGTAGGGAGCATTTTGGTTTTGTTGTACTGTTGTCTCCATGTTTTTTGTGCCTTATATAATTAATCCATTTTGGAAAAGAAGATTAGAAGAGAAGTATGAAAAGCCATGGGGGAGAGGGGTGTTAGGAATGAGGGAAGGGTCAAGTGTCCAGTGGGGCGGAAAGTCCTACAGGGAAATGGACCGGGGCTGAATGTGGGGTTGCTCTGGGGCAGGAGGGCCCCTGCCAGTGTGCTGGGCCCACAGGCGGAGGGTCAGCTGTCAGCTTTCCTGCCGAGTCCTGGCAAGAGGGCCCTGAAATCCAGGGGTCCACTGGGGCTTTCCTGCTGTGATGTGGTGCCCCCACTGCCTCTGGGGTGCAGGAGGAAGTACGGAGGCTCTTTGATGTTGTTGTCGCTGGGGCTAGAGTGAAGCTGTCCTCTCTCACCCAAGAGTAAATGGAGTCATCACCCTGAGACTCATTGAGGACCTGAGGGCGTGACAGTAGCCCCACCAGCCAGTGCTGCTGAAGGCACAGGCTGGCCCTGAGGCAGCGGGATGACCATGCTGACTTCTGTAGGAGTCAGTGAGTCTCCAGCACCCAGGGGTGGGTGGGCAAGGAAATGTTGAGGCTTGAAGGCTTGGGGAGGCCAAAGCCAAACCCCAGTGCCCGGGCACGGCGAGTGGGCTTGGCAGGCAGCAGGCTGAAAGATGCGCTGCCAAGCTGGGGAGAGGGGCTGCCAGGGTTGGAGATCAGAGGAGCGGAAGGGGGGGCCGGGCACTGTCAGGGCTTGAATCAGGAGGCCGCCGGGGGTGGAGTGTGGGGATCAGGGGAGCCGGGGGAGGCCGGGAGGAAGTGGGCAATGCCAGAGGAGCAATGGGAAAGAGCTGGTGCCAGCTGGGGCTTGGGGGGAGCCCGAGCGCTTATTCCCTCCCCAGTTCTCCTTCAATTTTGCTACAAAAACAGATGCCTCTGTGAGTTGTAAACCTAGAGTTTCAGGGTTCAGAGCACCTTCTGAGGTTGTCTTTTTAATCCACTCTTTGTACAGATGGTAACAGAGAATGCCCAGTGTTGGGGAATGACCTATGCAAGCCACCCAGTGAGTCTAGTGACAGGACTGAGCCTGCCTGTGTGTCCAGGTCTGTACCAACACCTGTGGGCTGTAGGCTGGGGACCTGGGGGAACGGAAGTGCCCAGAGTGAAGGGCTGCCATCTTCACCCCAGGGAGCCAGCAGTCCTTTAGGGGAGGGAGGTGGGGCCCAAACACATTGAAACCCAGCCAGTAATGGAAGGCCACGTGCACTGCTGGGGAATGTTCTGGGGCAGCGGTGGAGTGGACCCCTGTGAGCCAGGGTCTTTGGGGGAAGGGGCCCCACGGAAGCTGTAGCTTTGGCAGCACTCTAAATAATGGGGAGGCTTTTAAATCCATGAAGAGTCTATTTTCAGTGAAAACCAAATGTCCCACAGCACTAGAAAAGACTTTGAAAGGCAAAAATACATCATGAAGGTGGGATTATTGCTAGATGTCTAGAGCTACCCCGGTTCCTCCTGCTGTCCAAGGGAGCCAGGGCGTGGGTCTCTAACCTGCAGATAATCCTGAACCCCGCAGGTCTATTGGGGCACAGAGCTGAGGGTCTTCTCTCAGCTCTCACCCGCTGCAGCCCCGGGAACATGCACTATAGGCCAAGGGCAGAGGTCACTTGGGAAGTGCCCCTGGAGAACACCCATCCTGCTCCTCATTTGACAGGGCTGCAGCCTGGGGCCCAGGGAGAAGTAGCATCATCTCAATGTTTCATTTATTCCCAAGACGTGTCTGGGGACTTGCATGTGACTAAAGGGAGGGTGTCAGCCTGAACTAGGGTGCCCCAGAGGGCAGAGAATGGTCCTGGGATGGGTGCGCTGGGGAATGGGCCTGGCTGGGTAGGGATGGAGGGTGGGGAGAAGCCAGTGGTGACCTGAACCCTGAACCTTCCCCACCCTGTGTTTGGCCTGGCGGGCACTGACTGCTTTGGAGGAGAGGCCCACCGTGGGGGCAGGGTGGGGTGTCCAGCAGCTCCCGGGGGCTGCAGGATGGGACCCATTTAGCTTCTGCAGTCATCTGACCCCCATGACTCAGGCCTGGCCCTGCCCGTGGAGGGCACTGGGCCAGTCTGAGCTCATCACCACCGCCTGGAGCAGAAGTGGTAAACAAGTTCACCCTGCGCCTCCCACCCCCGAGAGGAGGCAGAGAAGAGGGTGGGGGGCCCCACAAACACTCTGTCCGGCAAAGCCATCTGCACAGCACTGGCGCATGTCACAGTGTCCACGTGTGTGCTGGGCTCTTGCTTGTGTGTGATGCACACAGTGGCATGCTTGCCTTCATGCACAGCCGTGGGGTGTTCGTGGCCAACCTTTCTGGGGCCAAGTTGGCCAGGGCTCGTGGGGACGATTCTGCCCCATCCCTGATGTCTGGGGACCAACAGTCCAAGGCTCCCAAGGCTGGGCCTGAAGACCGGGGTCCCCCTGGAGTCACTCCTGGCTTGACCTGCTGGATCCTGACTCCCTGGTCTTCAGGCCACATGGCTCAGACCCATGTGCCATGGGGTCCCTTTTGGCCTCTGGGAGCCCCTGAAATGCCACAGAAAAATATTCTTGGGATGTTGCTGTGGCCTGACGCCTGAGAGGGCCCAGCCTTCTCCAGCCTCTCCCCTCTTGCCGGGGCCTGTGGCCCCTTCTCCTCTCCTTCTGTCTCCCCCCTCCCCTGCCTTTCTATCTCTTTCTTGCCTTTTACACCCCTTTCCTTCCTCTCTCCTCTCAACCCAGGTAACTATTATTGCCATTTGCAGCCACCAGATGGCACCAGTGCACCATGTCCGCCACCTTCTGGGGGGGTTCACCGATTAACCTTCTTAACCATACTTAATCATCCTTAACCATCCACAACACCCACACCCTGCCCAGCACCTTCCTGGGACTTTGAGCATGCAGGAAAACCAGCAGCAGAGCACCGGCAGGGCCAGGGTGGGGGCAGGAGTTTTAGCTCCCTTCCAGAGACTCTGCTCTGCCCTTGGGGTGACACCCCACAGAGGGCGTTACAGCACTTACACCTCGCAACCTGTGAGGTCCAGGTTAGCATCCCCACTTTACATATGAAGAGAACAAACTCTGAGAAATGAAGTCACCTGCCTAGGGTGAGACAGCAAAGGTGTGGTGGAAGGGAACTCAAACCCAGGTTTTGCAGGTTCCAGAACCCTGGGGTTCCAGGGCAGGTGGGGTGGGAGGGGGGTGGTGCAAGGGTCCCCGGAGCAGGTCAGAGCACTTGAGCACTACCTCCCATGCTAAGTGCCTGTCCCTGCCACCGTCCCTTTGATGGCTCTTGGCCTGTTTCCTTCAGACCTCACTCAAAGTGCTCCGCTCAGGGAGGTGCCGTGATCACCTTAGCACGTGGGTCTGCTCAGAACGTAGGCACCTGCATGCGAACAGGCCTCTTTCTCCCCGCGGTCTGGCTGTGTATCCTGGTGTTCTGTCTCCTCTAAGGAGGCTGAGATGCAGCCCTCTGGGAGCCCCCAGGCTGATGGGAAAACACGACCCTGCCCCAGGGGCCAATTGAATGAGGGAGAGAGGTGCAGCCTTCTGGGAGCCCCTGCTGGTGTGGAACCTGAGCTGGGTGACGGTATTCGGGCAGGCTTTCCGGGGGAGGCAGAGGATGGGACAGGACCTGGGAAGAGAGGCTGACTGAGGGCAGTGCCCTCCATGGCAGCTGTCAGCCCAGGGGTTGCTCAATGGTCCTCACGTGTGGGGATCAGGGGAGGTGCGGCTGCACACCCGGATAGTCGGGAAGGGACCACGTTGGCCCTAACTTGGATTAAGCTCCCTTACTGGCCCAGTCCCCCACTCTACCGCTCACCCCTCACTCCCTGTCCCATTGGGAGGTCTCCTATGGGCTGGGAACAGGAGGGCCAGGGCGGGGTCCCCTCCCCAGGGCCTGAGCAGGATCCTGAGCAGGCTGTGGCAGTGCCCAGGAGCCAGAGAGGAGCCGCCGCCCCCCACCCCCTTGGGCCTCTCTGTAATTAGAACTATTTTTAGGCCCCTCTTCCTTCCTATTTCAGGCCTCTGGACTGGGCCGGAGAGTGGGCTGTCCTGGGGCCGCGGGCTGGAGCCGCTAAACTGGGCCGCGGCGTGGGAGCTGCAGCCACAGTGCAGACCACAGCCTGGGGCGGAGCCCTGGTGGGGGAGGGGAGCCCAGGACGTGGCCAGGCCTGGGGCAGGGCCGGGGGCGAGGACGTGGGGCGCCCTTACCAATCTGCTCCCTGCTGGCGCAGCCTCTGCCTGGACCCCCAGCCCTGCTGCTGTGAGACAGTTAGCCCCGGGCCTGCATCTCCATGTGTGTCCAACTCTGTGCAACCCCCGCACCTTCAGGACAGGGTCGGCCCCTGGAGGGATGCCCGGAATGTCACAATAACGACCAGCATTTATTGAGTGATTACTGTGTGCCAGATACTGTCTTGGTGCTGTACCTGTACTGTTTACAACAACACTTTGAGGTCAGTGCTATTTTCATCTCTACTTTACAGGTAGGAAAGTGGAGGCTCAGAAATAGTCCATGTGTCCTGTGTCAGGCTGGGACTCACATGACCTGCTTTCAGGGAGCCTCCTTGTCTTTGGGGGGTTGTCGGCAATGCAGTGCTGAGAGACGTGGGTTTCTCCCTGAGCCATTTCCAGTCTCCACTCTGCAGGGCCGGCGCTGTCGGGCTTTGGCTGCCAGGCGTTGCTGCTGACATCTGCCTGTCCATCCCGCGATGGACCATGGCCTGTCCTGCAGGCGGAAGGGTGGGTCTTGCCCAGCTGGTTCTGGTTAGGCACAAGAAAGCGGGCGAGGGGTATATTTAGCATTGGTTTCTGGAGGAGCCAGAAGTCTTTCATCCTTGGAGGCGCCGGCCGCAGTGGGACTCAGCTTGCCAGCGCTGGGCTCACAGGCTGCAGGGCAGACGGGCTTCAGGGCAGAGAGCGGGGTCAAGGAGGAAAAGGGGCAAATGTGATCCTTCCCATTTCTGGGGCAGAGGGATCAGGGCAAGTGGCGATGCCAACCAGGGCAACTGAGGCTTGGCTGCAATGCTCAGAATATGTCCCTGTAAGCTAGACGTATCGGAGGTCAGAACTGCTGCCTGTCCCTCCAGCCCAGTCCTAGCATGTCCATGCATAGGGCTTATTCTCTGGACTTAGCCCCAGCCTGGGAGTCTGGGGGCCTGTTCTTAGTCAGGAGAGGTGGGCAGGGGACAGAGTTCAAGGGACAGGAAGGGATGGCCTTGACTGACCGCCATGTTCTGGCGTCCGTGTTTGGAGAAGGTGGGAGGGCTGGGGGGGCAGGTGTATGCATGCAAGAGAAAGGGAATCGGGCACAGCAAGGTGACAACGTGCCGCGTGGAGTGTTGGGGTCTGCCGAAGGTACACAGGTGTTGGATTCGGCACCATGTGCTGGGGCCGTGTGCCGTCGGTACATGGTGCAATGGGACTGGTAGGCCGGGACCCCGTGGGGTGTGGGGGATTGTGTTGCTGGGTTCTGGTGGTGTGTGGGTGTGAGATGACCCTCAGGTGACCGTGGCATGCTGCACTGTGGGTGACTAGGACAGCATGTGGCTCCATCGTGGTGTTCCTGGGGGGCAGCCCATGAGTATGATGGGAGATGAGGGCCTAGAGTTTAAACTGTACGACTGTGATCCTGCGGGGTGTGTAATTATCCCCCTGGATGTCGGTCTCTGTGTGTGAGATTGTGAGTAAACACATGTGTGGATGCAGAGCTCTGGACTCCGGCTCTGTGCGTGTGTGTATGTGTGTGTGTGTGTGTGTGTGTGTGATTGTGAGTCTGAGTGTGGCTGGGGATGTGAGTGTGTAGCTGGGCTGTCAGCCACTGCACACAAGGCCTATTCCCTGCCAAGGTTCATGCCCCATTGCCCTTCCGGGGACCCCCCACCCCAAAGCCACAGGCCTTCTGGGCCCCAGGGAGGGAACCCTACAAGTTGTAAGCGCCTGTCTCTCCCCTAATCCTCTCACCCCCACCCCCTCCGACCATCCCCACAGACAGCAGGCTTCTACCTGCCCCAGGGCGGGGCGGGAGGCAGGGGAGGGAAAGAGGAGCCTGCCCGCCTGCCCGCCGCCCCTCTGTCGTCTCTGCGCTCAGACAAAGAGCTCACCCTGGTCTCTGTGGGCGTCTGGGAGACGCTGGGGGGATTAGCTGCCCGCGCCGCCCTCTCCCCACCTTGTGCCAGCCCACCCGGCTGGCACCAACACCTCGAGCCCAGGGGCGGTGCCCTCACCGCAGCCTCCCTAGCCTGAGAGAGAG
>CAUYSK010011356.1:0-98820 GCA_963575035.1 Avahi laniger | reverse complement strand
GGTGCTATATCATCATTGTTTCTTAAAGCTGAATAGTATTCCATGGTATACACATACCACATTTTATTAATCCACTCATGTATTGATGGACACTTGGGTTGTTTCCACATCTTTGCGATTGTGAATTGTGCTGCTATGAACATTTGAGTGCAGGTGTCTTTCTTACACAGCATCATTTGCTCTTTTGGGCAGATGCCCAGTAATGGGATTGCTGGATTGAATGGTACTTCTACTTGTATCTCTTTCAGGTATCTCCATATTGCTTTCCACAGAGCTTGCACTAGTTTGCAATCCCACCAACAGTGCATGACTGTTCCTATCTCTCCGCATCCACTCCAACATTTATTGTTTTGGGACTTTTTGATAAAGGCCAGTCTCACTGGAGATAAGTGATATCTCATTGTGGTTTTGATTTGCATTTCCCTGATGATTAGAAATGTTGAGCATTTTTTCATATGTTTTTGGGCCATTATTCTGTCTTCTTTTGAAAAGTTTCTGTTCATGTCCTTTGCCCACTTTTTGATAGGGTCGTTTGATTTTTTCTTGTTGATTTTCCCGAGTTCTAAGTAGATTCTGGTTATCAACCCTTTATCGGATTTGTAGAGAGCTTTTCAAAGATGATTTTGAACCGTTTGGCTGGTTCGTGAGTGTTGTGTGCCATCTGGCTGCCACCGGCAGCAGCAACACACCCACTCCGAGTCCTGCCGCACCGTCCACACTGTCACCACCAAGGAGTCAGGTGAGGTCACAGGTCACAGGTTATCATGACCTGTGTCCTGACATGTCTCCCCACGTGGCACTGCGGTGACAGCGCCTCCTCTGCCCTGCGCGTGGGCGTTAGTGGAGGGGGAGGTAACCGACAGCAGGAAGGCGTAAGGGGAGTCGGGATAAGTAAGCGGCACCGTCGGGCCTCACCGCGTGTGCCCGCATGGCTATTGGGCGCGGAGCAGGATCGCGGAGGCGCTCGACGCTGCTTTCAGACGCAAGCTCCACAGCACAGAATTCGGGTTCGGCAGATTCAGGCTCAGTGAGTTGTGAACACTTTGTACCAGACTCCGTTGCTAGGTGACACTGTATCCATTGAGATGTTCACACCTGGTCGATCATTTCTCTGTATTTGGAAGATTTTTCAGTCACAGAGGAAACCTTGAAAGGCTCGAGGTTTGACCTTGCGGCTTAGATCACGCACCACAAAATTATTTAGCGCTGTTTCCAGTTCGTGTGTATTTTGATACTGACAGTATTTAATATTTTTTAAGTAGTTGTAGCTGATGTCATCTAAGATGTATATGAAAAAAGCTTGTATCAAATCACTTGAAAACCTAGTTTTTTTGTGTGTGGTCTGGTAAACCCACCACTAATCGTGCGCACACACACGAACCCAGGAATGCGTGCACACGAAGCAAAGTTAAGCAAGGCCATCGCGCTGCGCGTTTCCGTAATAGCTTTGCCGACTCCCGGCTGACAGGCATTGGCGTTCTTGAAGCTTTTAAACTTCTCTCCCCTCTCTGCATCAGGGTCTCTTTGTACACTTTGCTTACGAGTAAATTTCAGTAACTTCCAGAGCTTTTCCTTGCAACGAGGCCCTCTCAGCCCAGCTGGGAAAAAGATTAGGAGGGATGGGGCGTGTCCAACGTTTCATATGGAAGATATTTTTGGACGGGGTGAGGAGAAGGGGCCACGTGTGCTGGGCGTCTTTATCCGGAGCAGACAAATGGCCTCTGGTATTTCCAGTGGGCTTCGGGCCCCTTTGCCCGGCTTGTCACCGAGGGAGGATCCCCTCACCTTCACAGACAGCGGGCCGTGTTGCTCGCTCCACTTCTAGTGAAAATGTCCCATCAAGAAAATAGGTCCCCATGTTGCGTGCCAAAACACAAACCCAGGTCTGGGAGAGTCTTGGTGGCTCAGGGAATTAATCCCTTATGGAAAAGCCTTCCCTACCAGAAATGGTGGAAAATGTAAATTAAGCCATAAAAGGTCAGAAATAGAGTGAGTTTGATGTTGACTTGTCCTGAAAAACACCCCGGGAAAGTGACAGCCGCCTGCGTGTCTCCTCCTCCTCCCAGTTGGGAGGCCGCCCCGGAAGGCGTCTCTGCAGGTCCCCCACTGGGAGGGGGTGGCCGCGACCGGACAGGGTGGAGGCAGTTCCTGCCCCGGCTCTGACCCCCCGCACCTTTGTGCCCCAGCAGAGGCTGCGGAACGAGGCAGGGTGACTCTGTGCAGAGCGGGTGCGGAATGCCCAAGAACTGACCATGCGGTGGCTTCTCCATCTGGTTTTCTGAGCAGCGAGGAAGGTGGTGTCAGGCTTGAGCGGTGATTATTCAGAGAAATAGGTGTGATGTTTTGGGGCTGTCATTTTGTCCCTATTGAGTTTCCCGGGACGCCGTTCCAGCGGTTGTAACACAGACTCTTTCAGGCAAGGGCCCAGGAAAAGCTGGACAAAGCCTTTGGCTGGGAAGGACATTAAAATGTTTTTAGAGAGAGAACTTGGACGAAGGTGCCTTGAATTTGCATATGCGGTGTCTTAGTCGCCGAGACAGCGGGGCCTTTGAAGGGCTCGCTTGGCTGAAGCTGGCGTCACGTGTGAGGAAGCCATGGCCTCGCCTCGCGCCATCTCTGTGCCCGGCACCCTTGGTGTTCCCCATCGACCCCGCAACTGTGCCCAGCAGCTGGGGGACTGTTTCAGCACCACCGTTTTCAAATACATGTCTGAAAGATTAAGTCAGAGTCCTGATGATACTCAAACCAGATTTCCTCACGGTCCCCAGCGCAGTGTGTGCAGGACCTTATCAGCACTTAGCGATTATTTGCTGCGTGGATGAATACAATAGCGATTATTCCAAATTAGCACTTAGTTAATTGCGAGATGCACAAATTGAAGAAGACATTGGGAAATGCTCTCCTGCTTTTAAGCCATTGAAAAATGTGGCCCATGTGCACTGATTCTTCAATCCTGAAAGTGTATGGAGCAGCCCTCACTTAAAATTCCCGGCACAGTAGGCCGGACGTCGTTACCTCTGCGTGATCACGGGTTCCCTTTAGCAGGCTCCAGTGTTCGAGGTTCTCTGTGTAGGGAAGGTTTGGTGGCTCTTTGGGCTGTTCCAAAGCTTTTCTGTCACCGTCTTTTAAGTGTGCCTCTGTTTCCCCGTTAGTGGCGGCCGGTGTGGACGGGTTTCAGCGGGAGGGCGCACTCCACCGCTGGCAGACGCCGGGCAGTGGGGCAGTGGCGGCGTTAGAGGAGCCGCTGGCCGGACCTTGCGGCGCAAGGGCGGCGAGTGGCACGGCCTCGTCCTGACAGGCAGGACACGGAGGCTTTGTGGGGACAGCGAGGTTGATGAAGCCACTCACTACGTCCTGGACCTGTCAGGGGACAGGATCACCAAGGAGGAAGACAGGTTTCAAGTGTAATATAATTCTCCACTTTTCTTTTTTTTAACTCACTCCGAGGGTGAACCGCTGAGCGACTGTTAAATTCGTTGTGTATTTATGAGGAACCTTTCATCTAGAAATCACAGATCCGGTCCTGAACCACGCGCCTGGTTAAGACGTTAGAGCTGGTGCTAACAATGTGTTGAAATGATTGAAAGAGAAGCTTATGTTTCTAACTCACTGACCTCCGGGGAGCTGAAGGGCAATGAGAACGGAGCCCTCTTCCCCTGCAGCGCGGGCCCATGGGGTGCAGCTCTCACCCCGGCAGTGTGAGCCCGTGGCTTGTGGTTCTTGAGCCCGTACAGCGCTGGCCCGTGGCGTGTCACCCGTGGCGTGTCGAGTTCTTGAAACGGTTTCCTCGTGGCTCCGTCTCGCGCCTCACCAGCAGGAAGGCTGGTATCTCCCGGCACCGTCTCAGTCTCTGGAAGGGATCTGGCGAGTTTGGGATACGAGTGCCGAGCGTTAGGTTGAGCTCTGGGGCCTCTGCCAGGCCCAGCAAGACGGCGCCGGCTCCTCTTTCAGAATGGGCAGGCGTGGGTCTGGTCTTCGGAGGATGATGCTTCTCCTCACAGGAGACACTGGTGTCGGTGGTGGCCTGGGTGCCCCGAGGCGGTTCTGCTGTGGGCTGAGAAGCCCAGCTCAGTGTGCCGCAGCGTGAAGAGAGCCCCATCCTTGGACTCCGAGGTGGTCCCGACCGCGGCCGGGACACCCACGTCAGCCCCTCAGAGCCGAGCCTCCCTGAGAGTGCTCCAGGGCCCCCAGAGGCAGGGCTACAGGTGGCAGGGTCCTGGGGTCGCTTGTTTTCTCAGCCGGCCAGTGGGGCCCCCGCCTGCCCAGGGAGTGAAGGGCACCGTCCACTCCTCCCGCCACACCCAGGCCTGCGGGAGCAGCGTGCTCGGTGAGGGGCTCCTCGCCACAGAGCGCAGGCCTGGCCCTCGCCTCCCGCCGAGTCTGTGGGAGTTGGCGCTTGCGAACCACGTCTGTGACGTGAGCTCTGATCATTCCCGGAGAACCCGACGTGCGTCCAGCTCCGCCCAGGCGTGACCCCACGGCTGCAGCGCAGGATCGGGCGCCGCTACTGTGGATGCAGAAAAGGGATTGGGGATGAAGGTACTTCCGGCTACTTAGTCCCCAGACGCCTTTCTCACCGCAGCCCTCACCTCGCCTAAAGGTGGGTTTCCCGGGATGTCGCCCCCGACAACGAGGGCGCCCCGAGGCTGTGTGGCGCCCGCAGGGCGGGTCGGCCCCTGTCCCTGCTGACTGGGACTTGGGACACCCCTGGCGGATGGGGGAGGGTCCCTCCGCCCCTCTTCGGACACGCGACTCTGGTTCCTTAGAAATTAATTAACTGCTGCTGAGTCAGGTTAATTAGGAATAAGTCCAAAGGGCTGGTTCTTCTCAGTTGGAAATTGGAGTCTGGCATTTAAGACACCCTCAGCTGTTCTCCTGCACGGTGGCAGCTCTTTGATGACCGCTTTAAGCCACGTGAGTAACGCAAGGTCCGAGCTGACGTCTGTGCCGTCCCGGAACCTCGTGGTCCTGCGGCTGTGCTCGCGGCCGCAGGGGTGGGCAGGTGTCCGGGAAGCATTTGGGAGAAGATCCCTGGGTGCTCTCCTGAAAGGGCGGGGAGCAGGCTGCCCTGGAACCGGCCTGGGGGAGCCACACGTGAGAGACAGGAGCCTCGGGGGGTTTTCGGGAGGCCAAAGGCCGGAAGCTAAAGATGCTGACCAGGCGGCCGCAGGGCACGGGGTTACTGTGTTCCATCTGCGCGTCTGGAGGTGGGAAGACCGTTTCTGGGCTATGACCCCAAAAATTGATCCCCACAGGGGCGCTTAAGAACAACAGGAATTCTTTCTCTCGCAGTTCCAGAGGCCAGAAGGCCAAAGGCGTCAGCAGGGTGTAGCCCCTTGAGAAGGCGCTAGGGGAGGATCCTTCCTGCTGCTTCCGGTGGTCTGGGTGGTCCTCGGCCCCCACCCCACGCCCCACCGTCACGTGGCCTTCTCCTCCGTGTGCCTGTGTTCGGGTTTCCCTCTTCTCGGGAGGACGTCGGGCAGGGCCCTCCCAAGTGCAGTGCAGCCGCAGCGTACGTTGCAGATGGTTTCCAAACACGGCCACGTTCCCAGGTGCTGGAGGACATGCGACCCACAGGTCCCCCACCCCGTCTTCAGCAGAACGTTGGCCTCGGCCTGGCCTCAGCCCCAAAGTCGCGAAGCCACGCGTGGTGAGCGGCTCTACTCTGCAGAAGGCGTGTTTGGGGTTCTGGGTGCCGTGGAGCCACCTGGTCGGGACACGTGTGCTCTGCTTCTTGGGTCCCGTCAGGGTCTCTGCCGTGTACACGGGCCCAGGCTGAGGTGGTGCGGCTGGAACCCGCCAGGGCTGGGAGCGAAGCTGGGAATTCCTGCTGTGAAGCCGGGAGCATCTCCCTCCCGCATAGCTCGTCACCAGGGAGGCCCCAGGTCACATGCGACGGGGTTTGCTCTGTTGAGGGTGTGGCAAGTCTTCCTCGGCACAAACGTGCATCTCGGAGCATCTATCTGGAGGCGGCGGGCACCGCCTCGCCAGCACGCGGTGTGGGGCTGCAGCGCAAGGGTGCAGGCGTGTCAGCCGCACGTGGTTGTTGGCACCTGAGGATGCCCGGTTTCCGGTACTCATGTTCTGGTCCTTTCCTTCTGTGACAGCTGCCCCACCCCTGCTCCTCCAGGTACTCGGCCGCAGAGCACACGCGGTGGGGACCCTGGGCCCACCATCCCCCGTGAGGCCTCAGGGCAGAACCCCGAGCCCTGGCCCTTGGCAGGGGCCCGCCCGGCCGGTGTCCTGGTGCAGGTGGATGGGGGTGGTCAGCCGCGAGCAGACACCCTGCGCCGGGGCGTGGGCTCTCTTCAGAGGTGGCAGGCGCAAGGCTGGGGGTGGGGGTGTCGGAGGCTGAGAGGTGCTGGGAGCTGGAGGGGCGCGTCGGGGAGGTGGATGGTGAGGGTGGGGCATGTCTGGGGCGGGACCCGTGTGTCACTCCCCTCCTGCCCCGTGGCCACCCGTGGTCACAGCAGGCTTCGTCTTCCCAGTGCCCACCCTGGCGTTGGCAGAGCGCGTGGGTTTGAGGAAGCAGCTCCTGTTCTGGAGAACGGATGGGTCAGCTCCGTCTGCCCGAGGTTCAGGAAACTCCATGTTACCTCGAACGGACTTTTGATGTTTTTGCTCTTCACACCAAAAATAAAAAATAAAAACAACCTTCCCTGCCCCACGGGTGGGCAGCTGCTCCCAAGACGTGTCAGAGGTTTGGGCGCGCTTCCTGCAGGCCCTGGAGACGGGCTGGCGGTCGACCCCTTCGCGTTCCTCCACGCGGGAGTCTGGGGAGCAGAGGCAGCCCAGGCCGGGGCCCTGCGTGGCTTCTCGTGACCTGCACTGGGGGGTCCCTGGGATGTCTTTTGCTTTTGCAGGGCACGGAGGGAGGCGTAGGCAGAGACCTGCACAGCTGGCAGTGCCGGGCGGGGCCTGGCGCCTGGGTGTGGGCGGGGTGCTGCCCCCCCTCCACAGCCCCTCCCTCGGCTCCTCTGGGGGCTGCTCACCCCCCACGGTGTTGGCTGGAAGATGTCTGATTGGCTGAGCCTGCGAGACTTGCCGGAGAGTCAGTGGGGAAACTTGAGTAACAGGAGCTGCGTCTGTCCCCTGCGATTCCTTTCCGCCTTTCCGAGACTCGCAGTGCAGACCCTCACGGAAAGGGTGGCCTCCTGCGCCTGGAGGCAGGGACCGCCAGGTCCGCCAGGTTTTCTAAGTGTTTCTTCTGTTGTTTTGGTTCCATTTGGGAGTTTTGTGTTTTAATAAAGAGCCTTTTGGGGACCTGGCTAGGTGGCTGCAGGCAGTTGCTGGGCTGCCACTGCCACTAACCCTGACCAAGGACCCCAGACCTGGTGGCTTGCACAACACACTACAACCTCACTCGGTTTTGGGGGGCAGAAGTCCAGACTGGGTCTCCCGGGGCAGCTGTCAGGGTGTGGGCAGGGCGGTTCCTTCCAGATCCTTCCGGAGAAAATCCTTTTCTTGCCTCCGGCCCCATCCAGCACCAAAGCCAGCGACAGGTGGGTGGGGACGGGGTCCTGCTGTCGTCCCACGTCTCTGACCCCTGCGCTGGGAAAGCGGCTCTGCTGTCGAAGGCCCCTGTGGTGACGCTGGGCCCACCTGGCCAGCCCAGGTCGTCAGTCTTGTGACACCACAAGGTCCCTTTGCCCACGTAAAGCTACGTGTGCCCAGGGCCTGGGGATGGGGATGTGGGCACTGCAGGGCTGTCACTGCCTGGCTCGCTGGCTGGAGCTAGAACGTGCACCGCGCTTGCGGGTGTTCTGTGAAGACACAAAAGGAAAAGCAGTTGAGAATTTTCTGCCAATTTTGTTCCAAAAACTGATGGCAAAATGGGAATTGTTCACTGGGGCTGAAGCTGTGGAGGAGAGGGCAGAAGACCAGGCCTAGTCGGAACCCTCGACCCACGGGGGAGTGGACGGGGCCACCAGCCGCCGACGTGCAGGTGGAGGACGTGGCTTCTGCACGGCCAGACCACAGACCCTCCCACAGCCGGGCCCTGCCGGCCTCCAGCCCACGCTCCTGGCTCCTGCACCCTTGCGACTCACTGTCCCTGTGCCAGCCCCCTGCCTGTCCCCCTCGCAGGGCCAGGGGTCAGCCAGACTTGTGTCCTGCAGACGCCCTGCAGCCGTCCTCACCGTCCCGCGGTGTCTCCGGTGGCGCGGCCCCTTCCTCCTCCCCCCGCAGAGCGGCCTGTGCCTCCTTTGCCGTGGCAGGGGCAGCGTGAGGGGCTGGGGCAGGCAGGACGGAGAGACTTTCAGAGCCACAAGGATGTCAGATGGGGACGCTGAGAAGAGCGTTCCTTTGCACAATGCTCCCCTTGTAGGGGGATCCCGACAGAACATGCACAGCTTTACAAACCCGTGGTAAACACCACGGACCACGGGACTGTCCGAGGAACTCACTAACGGGAAGTGAACGCTTAGGGACGTGCCAACCTCTGGGGTCACATTAGCGACGGCATCATCCTCCTTTGGACAAAACTCAGGAGTGTGGTGTCGTTTCCCTCCTTGGCTACAGCCAGCATTCGTGGCACCCCTGGCCCCGGGGCCCCCCAGCACCCGCAGAGGGGCCGCCCCGCTGGCTTTCCGAGCAGACACCACTCTGCCCCTGGGGTGCCATGGACCTGGGATCGGGTGGAGGGGCTGGGTCAGGCCCACACAGCCGGGAGGTGCTAGAAGGAACCAGCACTTGAACCAAGCCTGCGCCGCCGAGGCCTCTGCTCCTGGAAGCCAGAGTCTCCTGCTACTTTTTTCTAAAATTTTCGGTTTCCGTTTAAACTGGGTTTTAGTGAAAGCAAAGCCACATTGCCTGGAAAAATTTAGTTTTGAGGCAGAAATGAGAAAATCCTACCCCATAAATCAAAGGAGGGAACTAGAAGTTTCTGCTGATGGATTCTTGAAAAACATAATTAAAACACTGAATCATTTTGTTTCCTTCAGTTTTTTTTTTCCCCAGAAAGATGCCAGCTTTATCTGAAATGCTCACGTGGGTGTTTATTCTCAGCCTATCAGCATGCTGTGCGGGGTCGGCGTGCTCTGGGGCCCCGAGGGTCTTCCCAGGGGGTGCGCGGTGCCCTCGACGCAGGTCACAGCTACCGGCCGCGCTCATCGCAGCGGCCTGGAGGTTTCTGGATGGATGTACCAGGCGGGTGTTTGTGTTGAGTTTTGAACTCGCCTGGACACCCAGTTGTGTACACATGTGCTCTTTCCTATTCTCGTTTTAACCACCGGTGGGTGGATCAGGTGGAGGGTGGGCGCTGCTGACCCCATTGCTCTGAAACGATCTGGGAGTCAAGGTGGACCCCAGTCCTCGGTGTGGTCCTGGGGCCGTTTCCCTGCTGCTCGTTCAGGAGATGACGGGACATCCGCCGCTTTTCCAGTGTCCGCCGTGCTGGTGTGTGTGGAGCGGTCTGTGTGCCGCTGATGTGGCCTCTGCTTTGTCCCCCAGGTGCTGCAGGGGGCCCAGCTGATCGCCGTGGCCTCCTCAGACCCCGCTGCGGCAGGAGTGGACGGGTCGCCTCTCCAGGGCAGTGACATCCAGGTCCAGTACGTCCAGCTGGCGCCGGTGAGTGACCCCACGGCCGGGGCGCAGGTGAGTGCTCTGTTGGGCACCGGCCCCGGGCCCCGCTGCTGACGCACACGCCTGGCTTGGGCCTTTCTGTTGGTGACTCTCCTGCGAATTGCCACCGAAGGGTGCGGGACTTGCACACAGACACTCATTCGAGGATCTTATTTTTTATAAGCATCTGAAAACATGAAGGTGAGAAGGTAGATCCTGGCCCAGTTTCAGATTTTAGCGGATTCTTGAGTTACTCTGTCTTGCGGAAATGTTTATAAACTCAGAGGCAAAAATGAAGTTCTGCCCTGTCCGACCTCCCCCAGAGCCGCCTGTTCCTGGGGATGCGGACTGCGGGGGTCCCCCTCCCGCCGAGCACCTGCTGCCCTCCAGTTGAGGGCGCCCCTCCCCGCGTCCTGCAAGACCAACCTGGGCCACCGTCCCCAGGGAGCACTTCCGCCTTCTGGCGGCTCCACCTCCTCCGCGTCTTCTCCTGCCGCTTCGCCGTGGGCCCCGCAACTCCTGCGGCTGCGCCCCGGCGTCTGCACAGAGCCCGCGTGTGGCGCGGCGCGTTGCGGATGGCGAGATGGGCGATCAGGAGCTTATTCCAAGATCAGATATTTGTTCTTTAACTTTTCTTAAAATAGAGCTGCGAGTGTGTATTTAAAGTCCTTTAACATCTATAACTCACCGGTTAGAACTTACGTCTTTAAGGGAAGCAAAGTCACTTCCCCTAAAATGCTTTTCGGAGCACGGGACAGTTCACAGGACGGCAGGGCGGTAACTGAAATCCTGGTCGGTGTATCCGGCTAAGGATGTGCCGTCGGCTACACGCAGGTCATTCCCGTGAGTCACGGGCAGGGATGGGAAACCGGAAGCAGCTGCCGCGCTGGCCAGGGTGGCCCAGTGCGTGTGCTGGGGGAGGGGCTGGGTTTGCCAGAGCAGCCGGCGCCACCGAGGCCCAGGTGTTTTGTGCCCGTGACCCGCCGGGCTCCTACGAGCTGTGGTGTGTGTTTCTCATCCCGTGCACAGAAGTCGTGGCTGCTTTGTGACAGGCGAGAGGCCTGGCTGTGCAGGGGTGGTGGTTTTTCTATAAAAGCCCTCCTTTCTCTCCTCCCGCAGACAGCCGAGAGCCTGCAGCCCACCCTGCAGCCGGAGATGCAGCTCGAGCACGGAGCCATCCAGATCCAGTGAGGGCGGCGTCACCCGGTCCGGAACTGCACCGAGCCCAGCGCCGGCCCGGTCCCCACGCCCTGTCGTCACGGCTTCCGTCATGGGCAGCCACCGCGCGTGTTCTGTTAAGTGCGTCCGAAAGCCGCCTCCTCCACCGGGGAGGGTGTCCTAATAAACTAAACAGATAACAGCAACCGCTGTGCCCGCCCGGAAGACCCCGTTTCTTTCGAGTCCCACCTTGGCGTCTGGAGGACGAGGGAGGCCCAGTGCCAGGCGTGTTGAGTACACACAGGAAATCAAGAACTGATATTTTTCTGTTTAAACAGCTTTTTTAATTTGCTATAGTGTTTATAACAAAAAAGAAAATTGAAAAAAAAACGAAAACAGTGGCGTGGCAGAAGCCTTTGCCGTGTGCTCTGTTCAGTGTCACCGAGACAGGTGTTCGCAAGGCGGCGGGCGGTTTTCATGGAGATACTGCTGACCTACTTTTCTAGGGGCAAATGCTCCCAAGCACTGTAATTATGCATTTCTAATGAAATAAAATGTATTTATGACCACGGTGGCTCCAGTGCTCTTTCCTCTGTGGCGCCGCTCACCACGGGCGCCCGGCGACTCACACACGCCATGGTCGCGTCTCTGCCCATTTCATAAACAAAGTCATCGCTGGGTCAGACATTCCCTGCAGGGGATGGGGCTCTGGGAGGCCGGCACGGGGGTCCTTGCTCTGGCACCCCCACTTGCGAGGTGTGCTATGATTTGCACGGTTTTCAGTCTCAGCCTTCAATTTAAAGAAATTTAAAAACACAAAGGGCAAAAGTTTGCCACCAACGGCCTGAACCAAAAGGGGTTTTGAAGAAGGCAGAAGGAACGTGATCCAGGCGGAAGAGCGGAGGAAGAGGTGCGTGTGCGGGCAGCCCGGAAACCCGACTGTGAGACTGAAGGTGTCCCAGGGCTTAAAAAGAAAAAGAACTAGCACAGGGTGGGGTTGTTCAGGAAGATGGCAGGAAATGCACACGTGGAGTTTGGCCCACTGAGTCATTAACGCCGGCACCCAGAGTATGCGGCTTCCAGACTGGTAGAAGGGGAAGTCACGGTGAAAAAAATTAGTCCCAAAGAAGGCAAGAAAGGAAAGGGCTCAGCATGGGGGTGTCCGCTTGGTGGTGCACATGGCCCTCCCGCAAGGGCTAAAACGTACACAATGAGCCTGGAATCTCAGGGAAGCTCGCAGAAGAGTGCAGGGTTCTTAGTCAAGGGCCCACATGAGGAGAGAGCACCCGGGAGTTGGGGTGGCCCTCGGGGTCACTTTCCTCCTGGGACAGCTGCTGACCCAGCAGCTAGATAGACAGACACTGGGACCAGGGCTGCAGGGGACACAGGCCCCAGGCCACCCTTCCCTTTGGGCTGGGTCCTGGGAGGACTGCACCTGGGCCTCTTGGGTTCACATTGTCTCATTCACTGACGTCTTGGGTGGCTGTTGTCCCCGGCTGCCAGGCAAAGGCAAACACTGATCCTCTAGGAGGAAGATAACATCAAATTACGTCCACGAGCAATTTTGCAAATACAGCATCCAAGACACAATCAGGCAAACGAGAAAGCAACGCAAATGAAAACCTGCGACACAATAGCCGATAGAAACACCCTCAGCAGCACCAGATGTCGGAGTTACCCACAGGCTTAGCCATAACTGCAAGAAAGCATGTGTGCGTTTACCTTGTTTTGCCTTATTTATTTCTTAATTGGATAAATTTGTGGGGTGCAAGTGTAATTTTGTTACATGCACAGATTGTACAGTGGTGAAGTCCGGGCTTTTAGGGAATCCAACACCTGAATATACATTGTATACATTTTGCCCATACGGCCACACCACCCCAATGCACTGATCTCATGTGCTTGTAGTTTTCAAAGAGATAAAAGGGGAGTTTAAACAATGAACTGCAACTATTTAAAGTACCAAATGGTAGTTCTACAACTAGAAAATAGAATAATCAAAATTAAGAATTCAGTTCATAGGTATAATAACAGATTAGACATATCTGAGGATTGGTGAACTCAAAAATAGGTAGAAATCTGCAGTGAAGCATGTTCTACCAAACGCTCAAGGAAGTTACTCCATTCCTTCACAAACTCTTCCAGAAAATGAAAAGAGATGGAACGTTGTTCCCCAACTCATTTTATGAGGCTAGCATTTCACTGTCATCAGAAGCTGAACAGATCACAGAGAAAGAAAATTACATTCTTACTCAGACATCGATAAATTCTAAGCAAAATATTAGCAAGTCAAGTCTAGCAATGCACAGAGACTATCGTTCGCTAACTGCTGCTGCTAGAAATACAGTCAGGTCTCATTTATTTTGGATCCAGTACCCTTGCTGAGCTCTTCTATTAATTATAATAATTTACAGTACTAAGCCAAATTCTATAGACTTTCCCCATGACCACATCGTGCTCAGCCCGTGAGTGCAGCTTGGTTTGACCTCAGAACGTCACATTGATGGATTAAAAGAGGAAAAAATCTGCTGATCATCTCAGCAGAAGCAGCTCTTGATAAAATTCCGCATCCATTGAAAATGTTCTGACAAGACCGTTGGCATTCTAGAAATGAAAGGGAGCTCCCTGCCCTTCCACGGGCAGCTGCAGCGGGTCCCCCGACCTCCCCGCGAGGTCAGGGCGCCCCGTTCCCAGCCTTGGGAGCCGGGGAGGAGAAAACAAGGACAGGAAGAGACAAAACTGTTGTTATTTGTAGATGATGTCATCGTGTTCCAGAAAATCCCAAAGAATTTTCGAAGATAAAATCCGGTGGGAAAAACTCTTACTCCATCATCCATGTAGGCTGTAAGAGAAACTTATTTTCAGCTCCAGCTCCACCTTTGGACTCTGGGCCAGAAAGTTAATCCTGGAGGGAGGGCAGTTGGCATCCTGCTGCGAAGCCCTCAGGACTCTGGGCTCACACGTCCTTGAAAGAAGAGGGGGTCTTTGATGGTGACAGTCACCTTGTCAGGTTGCTCTAACTCGATCCTGTTCAGGGACATTGGGTCCCTGCGGGGGTGGCTGTCTGAGCACTTGCCGTGGCCCGGTGGCAGCCGCCCTGCTAGGAGCAGTGTTTCCACCTGATGCGTTCCCAGGTCCTGACGGGTCTGTGCCCAGAGCTGGCCCCAGCGTCAGCCCCTCCCCCAGGGCCTGCAATGGCTCACAGGGGCCCTGCCAGACCTCAGGTGGCCCCAGCGCTGGCCACTGCCACCTAAAGGCAAGTGGGTCCAAACCCGGCGGCTGGGGTCAGAGCAAACCCATATGCCACCTTGTCTGTGAGGCGCAGGGTGCAGGGCTTTGCAGCGGAGTTGCTGTCTCCAGCTGCTGTTTTTCAAGCCTTGCTCGGAGCTACGATCAGTGCCCAGTGCCCGTGTGCATCCCTCCAGACCCTGATGGTGGACTCGTGAATGAGAGAAGTGTTAGAATCACCCCTGTCCTAACCAGCTGAGTGGGGAAGTAAAGGCACAGAGAGGCTGGGCAACTTGTGCCAAATCACACAGCACTGCCGCCTACAAATCCACTCTCTGCCGCCTCCTTGTCCCCCAGACATGCCCGACTGGCTGGCATCTTCCATCAGCACGTTCCCCCGGCCAGGCTGCCCATTCCCAGGAGTCGATTCCTCTGGTGGACGCCCAGTCCTTGCCAGCCTCCTGAAGTGTTTCTGCACATGGGCCGGCCTCCGTGTCCCAGGAGCCGTGTGGCTCAGGAGGAAAGTCTCTTACCTAATCTTCCATGAGAGCCTCCCCGCTCTCAGGCATGCACGTGCACATGCGCGGATAACACGCACACAGCACACACACACACGCACTTACGCGCACACACGCACTTACGCACTTGCGCACGCACGCATGCTCTCACACATGCGCTCCTGGGGCGGATGCCGGCAGACTCTGGGGCTGCCTCTCCGTGCTGGGCTGGGTGAGCTGAGCCGCCCTCGCCTGAGTGAGGCCCTGGCCTCCCCGTCGGGAGGGTTTCGTCCCTGCCGTCCTTCGAGGCCCGGGCTGCGCGGTCACTGAGCAGTGACCCGCCGGTGCTGCTGCCCACTCTGCGCCAGGCAGGCAGGTGACCGGGAGCCCACAGCTCGGGACAGGGCCGTCTGGAAACCGAAGGGACCTTTTTCCCGCTGCTGGGAGGAGGCCGAGTGGGACGCGCTGCCCGCCCTGGCCGAGCTCTCCTCGCACGGTGAGCAGGAGGAGGCCTGGCCTGGCGCCCACCTGCCTGGGGGCCGGGCAGCTCAGACTCGCGGTTTCCTTGGTGTTGCCACAGCCCAGGGAAGCCTCCCGGCTCCCAAACCCTGGCTGGTGCGAATCACCGGGGGCTTCTGGAAGAGTCCAGCGAAGCCCCCGACAGAGGGTGGGGGAGGCTGGGCCAGTCGCTGGGAAGAGGGGGGCGTCATGGCCGTCCGAGCTGGACGAGACCTCCCCAAGACAGAGGGAGCCGAGCGGGGCAGGCGGGTTTGAGCCTGGCTGGTGGCAGGAGCTGCGGGGCCCTGGGGGAGCCTCGCCTGCGATTAGGCTCCTGGTCCCCACCCCCTGCAGCATCTAAGACACCCCTGTGTTTGTTTCCTCCTGCCTAAGTTGGGGGCCACAGGTGAGGGAGGTGGCAGCTGGCAGGATAATGAACTGGAGCCCACAGAACCAAGACTTCCTTAATCTTGTCACCAACTCCCAGTTTCTTGGGCAAGAGGTTCTGGGCGCTGAGTCCTCACTGCTGCGGAGGACCGGAGGTGAGGACGGGCGCGGGTGCCGCACCGAGACGTGGCCAGTGGGCTGCTCCGTGGCCCGCTGCTTCGTGGTCAGAGACGTAGCACCTCCGCCCGCCCTCGCCTGCCGCCAGGGCTGCACCCCCCGCTGAGCGCTCCCACCGGCCCCCCACTTCCTCGAGTTCCTCGTGTGTGGCCACACAGGGCCACGGGCTGCTGTCCAGGCCGCGTGGGCGCAGGGCACGGCCCCTCTGGAGTCCCAGGCCCTCTCCGCCCCCAGGGCTGCGTGGCGCTGGCCTGGCCGGGTGCCAGGGGTCCCCGAGCGTGCCCAGAGGGGGCCGATCGCAGCGAAGCAGCCCTGGCTCAGCTTCCAGCTTCCTCTGGCCTTTGCCCCCATCTGCGACTGGGGGGTTTCAGGGATGATCTCAGCGCCGTGGGCGCTGCTGGCTCCGGCCCCACTGCCGACCCGCAGGGGAGGCCTGTCTGTTCAGTTGGAGTCCGAGCCCTGCGGTGAAGTCGGTTTATTCTCAGGCTTCTCCGACCCTCGGGCCAGCCCTGGAGGCTGCGGTGCTCCCAGGCTGGGCTCCCTTCCCACTCCCTCCTCCCCCGGCTCCGTCACAGCTGTGGGGTCATTTCACCAACAATGAGGGTGCCAGAGCCTGCGGGCTGCAAAGGGGGATCCCTGCCCTTAGGGTGATTCTGCCCCCACCCCCAAGGGCCAGGCGTCAATGTCTGAAGGCTGTCTTGGGTTGTCACGGGGGTGGCAGCCAGTGGGTGGGGGCAGGTGCCAGGACTCTGAGTGCCGGGGGAGGGGGAGGGAGAGAAGAAAGCACCAAAGCCCCATCCCCAAGGGAGACGAGCGCCCCTCTGCTCCTGTCTGCGCGGCACGCTTCCTCCCCTCCGTGGGGTGTGGGGGTGGCTCTCAGGGCCCACTGGATGCTTCTGTCCCACGCGGCGTCCGTTCAAAGGGGAGACAGTGGCCACGGGGTGCCAGGGCGCAGAAGCTTGCCCGTCCCTGGGGCCCTTCCCCACCCGCCCCTCCACCCTGGCACTGGAGACCCCTGGGAGCTGTGGGCACTGGAGGCCCCACCCGGGAGGCTGTGCCGGGGTGCCCTGGGCGACCTGTGGGGTGAGAACCTTCCGGGGGGGACGTCCGGTGCGTGGCCAAGGTTGAGGGTCATTTGGTTTAAATCCCCCACTTTTATGCTTATAAATTTTTCAGGCTTTGTTTATAAAATAGGGCTCTCAGTTAGAAAGTAGACTCCAACAGGTACAGCCAGTTCACCTTAGGAAGTTGTTTTTCTGGAAACAGTGTTCCCACCCGAAACGGTGTGTGTTTAACTGCATTTTGCCACAGGAGAAGTGTTACAGTGTCGCGGAGAGCAGGAAGCCCGGCTCGGCCTTTTCACCGGAAACCACAGGTGATGCGGACGCCACGTGGCCTGCACCTGCCTCTCGGCCACGCGGGGACACGCGGCAGAGGATCCGGGCTTCGCCGACTGACGTACGCGGTTCCTCTGGAGAACGGACGCCACAGGCACAGAGCGGTGGATCGAAGGCACGGCAGGTGGCTGGAAGCTCAGCAGGGCCAGCGCCCTCCACAGGCGCATTTCCTCGTCCTCGGGGAACCTCAGCTTTCGGCCTCCACCCGGGCAGGTGCGGCCGGTCCGCGCTATCACAGATAATCTCTTTACTTCCCGCCACCTGAGCGCATGCTGCCACGTCCCCCGATGCCTTCGCGGCTACACTCAGACGAGCACACAGAGCCGACCAGCCCTGTGCGGCCGCGTCCCAGTGCTCACAAAGGCGCCCGGCCAGTCCCCAAAAGCGTGTGTTGAGTGAGTGGATCTGCGCCGCGCCCTCACACCCCACCCGTTCTCCAGATGCCGACTGGGGACAAGGACGGTGTTTATTCCTGTCGTGGCGACCTGAGTCAGGTACATCCAAGGGTGACACCTAGACGGACCTTAAAGGGAGGTGCCAGGTGAGACGCGGCGTCTCTCCCGCTAGGCCTGGGGCTGGGATTTCTCCCGTTACGACGGCCTGGCAGAAAGTGGCTTTGGTCAGGTGCAGCTCTGCCGCCAGTCGGCTGGGTGACTTGGGCCAGTTGCTTAACCTCTCTGAGCCTCAGTGTCCCTCAGGTTGTTGGGAAGGTGTGATAATGTGAGTTCTGGGTCGCGTTGTGTCCCCCCAAGAGTTGTCCAAGTCCTGACCCCTGGTGCCTGGAACGTGACCTGATTCGGAAATAGGGTCTTTGCAGATGTCATCAAGCTCAGATGAGAGATGAGGTCGTACTAGGGAGGGTGGGCCCTAATCCAGTGACGAGTGCCCTCGCAAGCGGACACAGACATGGGGAGACGATGCCACGTGAGGACAGATGCAGAGACTGGCGCGAGTGGCCATAGCCACAGAGCGCAGGGACGCCTGGAGCCCCAGGAGCTGGGAGAGGCAGGAGGGTGTCCCCAGGGCCCCCAGAGGGAGTGTGGCCCTGCCGACACCTTCGTGGGAGTTATTTCTACCTTACAGGTGAGGAAACTGAGGCTCCAAAGGGCTGGGGCTGGCTAGGGGTCCCCGAAGGGAATCGAGGAGGGGCTAGAGTCCCCCAACCAGCACCTCCCAGCCTTCCTGAGACTGGAGGGGGTCCAAGCCGTCAACTCTCCCAGGAAAGCTCCTTCTGAAGTGACCCCCAGAGACCCGAGGGCAAGCCCCCGAAATCCCTGCAGCAGGTGCACCCCATGCTGTCTGGGAAGAAGAGCCTGGTGAGCAGAGAGAACCCACACAGCCTGGAAAAGCTGCATCTTACGGCGTCTCGTTTTGGTTTATGCAGAAAGCGAGAAGGAAGCCAGGTGCGGGCTGAGAAGGGGCCTGTGCCTCATGGGGCGTCGGGCCGCGCCCTTGACACGGAAGGTTGATTTTGTCCAGACCCCTCCTAACCAGGCAGAGTAGGGTTAAGTGTGCGGCGGGGGAGAGGGAATGCAGACCGCCTGGAAGTCGAAACTCCCAGCCCAGAGCCAGCCGGCGCGAGGACATGCAGACCCGGCGCTGCGGCCACCGCGGGCACCTGGGCTGTGGGGTCGGGTGCGGGCTGCCGTCCGTCCGCAGCCACAGGCCACACGGGAAGGGCGCGCAGCGACAGGCCACCGCTTGTTCTGGGGTAAGTGTGGCGTCCGCGGCGGCTGGGGGCAGCTGGGGGCACGGAGGACGCCAGGAAAGAAGCGTCTTCGTTAAGACTGGATCTGACGCTGTCGGGGCGATCAGTATTGATTACGATCAACGCGTTCAGACTCGCAATCAAGCCGTGTGAGCGTGCGATCCGGGGACGTCTTCAAGGCGAAACAAAGCATTGTTTTCCTGTTGAAAATTGGAAACGCCAAACCGGATGCCAAGAGCTTAAAAGGCAAATTTACTTGGTGGGAGCAGCGTCTGTCTGCATCTCTGATCTGGGGTGACCGTGGGCGTCCACCTTAATTAACGTTTCTGTCCGCGGCTTCCTTTCTTCTCCGCCTTCCCTAACGCGTTCCAGGTGACGGGCTTATCTCGCAGTACCCGGGCTGGGATGTGCCGTAGACAAACTCGATTAGTTACGTGTTTTGTTAAATGTGCATCTCATTACAGCTTTGTGTGTGTGTGTGTGTGTGTGTGTGTGTTTTTGTTAAAACAAAGTGACGAGGCAGGAGGGCTGGGTGCCCCCGACCCACCGGGGACAGAGTTCGGGACGGATAGCTCGCGACCATGCACGACCCATCGTAAGCACATAGCCAATGACAGACGGCTTGTACGATGTTTACAAGCGCAAGTCTCTCCTGATCCTTTTATTTGCACCAGTTTCTAGCAGGCCCCTTCCTGGTACTTATGTGTCTGTTTCCCATTACGGTGTCAGGCCACGAACAAAAGTGACAATCGCGGTTTCCTAACGGAAACTTCCTGAAACTCCCTGAGAAAGTTCCCCTGTGTCGTGCACGCACCGCCGGGAAGCCCTTGCGGGGAAGGCCCACCCGTGGGTGCCTCTTGGCTCGGGCACGGTGGCCGTGAGGGTGGCAGGCCGGGCTGGTAACGGCAGCTGTAGGAGGGACTTGAGCCACGGAGTGGGGAGGAAAAATGGCCGAGCCTCGCAAAGGCCGCCGCTCCCCAAGCGTCGCTGGGCTCTGTGCGCGGATCTGCCGTGGTCTGAAACGCCGGTCAGCAATTACCACGGGGTGGGGGTGAGCAGGAACAGGAGAGAGCATGTCGGTGGCTTTTTGGTCGTTAAAGACACTGGCAGGTCTCGGGCCCACCCGGTGTGGACGGCGTAGGAACACAGAGCTTCCCAACTGCCCTTGAGCCACCGTCGGGTCAGCGTGTCCAGATGCTGCCCCACGGGCACCGGCTGCCACCGTGGTCCTCCTGCTTCAGACCCCGAGAAGAGGTTCCTTTCAGACCCAGGGCTCGGTTTACACCGTAAAAGATCAGAAACTCCCCTTGGGAGCTGCTGCGCTGTGGGTCCCTGACTCCGTGTCAGCTACCGGGACTCTTGTGCACACGTGTCCCCTCCGTTTTGTGGCTGACAGGTTTACACACTGACATGTCACAGAAAGCACAT
The DNA here is from genome assembly GCA_963575035.1 of Avahi laniger. NCBI lineage: Eukaryota > Metazoa > Chordata > Mammalia > Primates > Indriidae > Avahi > Avahi laniger. The sequence continues at coordinate 78,781 of CAUYSK010011356.1, read as the reverse complement.
GTTCCCGATTTTGATTTCTCTCACAGTGGTGTCCTGATTTGAAAGTGTTCAAAGGCTCCAGAAAGGAGAATTGTTCTCCTCCAGCTGGAGAGACGTGTGCGTTTGTTTCATTCTCCCGTCTCTAGAATTCTGTGATTCTTCAACCCTGGGGATGGACAGTTGTCTGCCGCTAAAGCCACGGGGTGAGTGGTTCCTGGCCTCTGACCAGGTGGTTCCTGGCCTCTGACCTCCTCCCTTGGGACCAGCTTGAAGACCTCTAGTTGGGCTCCCGGCTGGGTGTCCGCATGCCGGGTCCGGGTGGGCGGGAGAGCGCGAGAGAGAGACACAGGGGAGCTGGTTTCATTTCTCCTGCACCGAATGTCCCTCGCCCGCCAGGAGCCTCGGACGTCGGCCTGACTCCGGAGTGGGCAGGGAGTGGCACGAACTCTCGGGAGCTGCCCCCAGCGGTGCCGGCTGCTCAGGTGGCACCAGTCGTGACCCCTCCGCGGTCACTGTGCATCAGCATGGCCGACGGGCACTGGGGCCGCTCTCCGAGGAACCGCGGGCTGGTTTTCAGTCCTCACCAGAGCCCCGGACGCCCGGGGAGGCAAACATGCTAATCTCTTTTTATGGCCAAAGAAATTGGACCTCAGAGGGGTTAAGACACTTGCCAAGGCCACCTGGCCAGGAAGCTGCTGAGGTCCGCCTGCGGCCCAGGCTGTCCTGAGAAGTCATCTGCCTCCCAGATGGCATCTTAAAAAAAAAAAAAAGAGAGATTTATTAGATATAATTCATATATCGTATAATCCACCGATTTAAAGTGCGATTCTGTGGTTTTTAGTATATTTACAGAGTTGTGAGCCGTTACTGCTATCAAGTTTGGAACATTTTTATCACCCCAAAGAGCCCCCCATCTCTCCAGCTCCTGGTAGGCACCCCCCCACCCTGGTCTCCGCTCTTGTCTGTTCTGGACACTTTACACGTGCCGGTCATGCAACACGAGGCCCCTGGGGGCCGCTGCTTCACTCGGCACCGCGTTCTCGGGTGTCCACGCGGCGTGGCCCTCTGGGCGATGCTGTCGTTCTCGTCTGACCCACAGACACTGAACGAGCCATTGAGATGCTTCGGCTTCCCCACTGCGGCCCGTGCAGTGCGGCTGCTTCCCTGTTCTCTTGGCGCTCACGTGTTCCGCCGGTTCCCGACATCCTGACCACACGTGCTAGTCCGAGGCTTTCCCCCGGCGAACAGGGGCCACGCACGCCCGGGGCGATTTCCTTCAGGCCTGACCTCGTTTCACTGTCAGGGCGGACCTCGGGTCATACTTGGAGACTGAGGGGAACTTTAACTCTTGAAACTGTAGAATCCCATGTAACATATTTGGCATTTTCAGGGGGTCCTGGGGGTCATTGTCAAAATCGCGCATGGCTGCGTGTTTGACAGCAATGTCTGGTCTCAGGCAAGATTAGCAAGAATGCGTCAGGCAGATGGAGGAAGCTCTGAGTGCCGGGAGTGCTGAGTTGAAGGGCTCTGGAGCCCTGTAGGGTTTCAGTGGTTGATTAGTGATGTCTGCCCGGGCCGGGGTGGGGGATGAACAGCACGTGTGCTGTGCTGTGGTGGCCTCTGGTGCAGACTGGGGGAGGGGGAGTCTGTGGACTGCAGGAGCCAGGCTGGCCCTCGTGAAAGCAAGTGCCACCCGACTTGCGTGTGTGGACGGGAGGGCAGGTCCCCAGGCCCGCTGCACTCCGGCCCAGGGGCTCCGTGGGGGCGCGGGCAGGCGGAGCCTTGGCACGGGCAGCGATCTGCTGTGGGGAGCCCAGGAGGACGTCCTCTGCCGGGTCGGCTACCTCTGAGTAATGGAGGATCAGAAACCAGGACGTGCTGCCCCAACACATCTGGGCCAGCACAGTGCGTTTCCTTCTGGGGTAGCCGTCCCCGTGGAGGGAGAGGGCGTGGCGGACGGCCAGCGGGCCGCGTTCCAGCCTCCACCCACGCCCCTCGCCTCCGGAGTCAGCGAGTCGCAGGGCAGCGGCACCCTCCTCCTCCTCCTCCTCCTCCTTGCTCTGCCTCGCGGCTCCTAACTGGCGCACAGAACTTGGCAGGCGGCTCCCGGAGGAATTTCTCTCCATCCAGGGCGAGCGAGTACAGTGACTCCCACACAGGAGACCGGCTGCCCAGAGGGAAGGGCCCTGTGTGCCTTCTTGAGTTCTAGAACTTTCTTCTGGTGTTACCTCATTTATTTGTGCAGCCCCCTGCCTAATTCCTTTCTTTTGGAAGGTCAGATTTTCCTTTTAGAAACCAACCAGGCAGCAAGTGGGGCCGGAGAGCGTGGCGCACGGGCAGCCCCCTCGTGTCCGGTTGCCCAGGACGTTCTTCGCCAACACTGTGCCGGAGCCACGTCTGCCGTCTCTGACCTTGACAGATGTTCCCTCGCTCGCTCTGCACCGCGTGGCAGGACTGGCCACCCTCTGTGGCCCTGGGGTCTGAGCCCCTCAGCACGACCTCTGGTGTCGTCTGTGGACGGATGCAGGGTGGTGGGAAGAGGACTTTTGTCCCCTTTCTCTGGGAAGAAACAAGCCATTTATTCAGAGAGGGCTCCTTCCACCCCTACCCTCAACTTACAAACCACATCACATGGCGGTTGGGTCGGGCACCCCCAGCCCACCCAGGGCTCAGCTGGCCGCCACGCAGGCAGGAGAGACGTGGCCGTGGGGCCCTGTCCCTGCGGGGTGGAGCCGCCCTCCCCTCCCCGCGGTGGTTCTGTTTAGAAACGTGCAGAGCCTTGTGGCACCACCGGGTCGGGCATGGTGGGGCTACGAGGCCGTGGCAGAGACCCTGGACACTCAGCAGGCCCCCGACAACTGTGCCAGTGGCTGTTGAGACAGAAAAACAACTTCGCTTCTGCCTTGTCAAAGCCTGAGTTGCACAAAGACGGCACGACACCGAGAATTAGTAAAAACAGAAACGAGTGTGTGTGCACACGCGGGTCTCCGTGCCCTGGGGGCGGAGCGTGGGGACACGCTGGAACACACTAACGCAGCCCCTCCCTGTCGTAAAGTGGCCCCACAAACAAAGCTTTGGTTTTATTGGTTTGAATCATTGTCTGTGAAAACGCTCCAGGAAAACAGCATTACCAAGGCTCGCGTGTTTCATCCCAAACTGCCCAGCGCCTGAGGTTCCCTTACGTGTCCTTGACTTTTCCTGGCTTCCAGATCCTTAAGAAGGCTACCCCGAATCCCCCCACAGGGCGGTCCCCTGCCCCATTGGCAGAAGGGGCGTCGGACAGTGTCTTAGTTTCCTGAGACACTGGATGGCTTAAAACCGGAGAAACGTGTTCTCCTGTGGTCCTGGTCGGAGCAGTCTGGAATCAAGGTGTTGGCAGGGCCACCTCCCTCCGGGGACTCCGGGGCAGGGTCCATCCTTGTCTCTTCCGGCTCCTGGGGGCTCCAGGTGTTTGTGGTTGGGACTACCAACACCAAACTGTGGGACCTATGTTTATAAACTTGAAGGAAATGCTCCATTTCCGCTAAAGTTTGGTGAAAGTGAAGACGTATTAATAATTTTTTTTCCACATCCAAGTTCAGTGGCATTCCGGAGCCCTCGTGCCCCCTGGAGAGGCCGTGGGTGGACCCCACTCGAGCAGCGGAGTGCAGCACAGTGTGGGGAACGCAGATTGCTGGGAAGGGCCCGGAATCTGCCCTGCGTGACGTTTGCGCACTAAAGCTCGGGAGCGTTTCAGGGACGCAGGAAGGGTTCTCATACAGTCAGCATCGCTTAACAACGGGACACAGTCTGAGAAAGGCATCCTTGCCGATTTAGTTGTCGCGAGGCAATCCCGGCGTGCGCATACGCACACCCAGACGGTCCGGCCCCCCGCCCCCCAGGCTGCACAGTGGAGCCTGCGCTGCGGGTTTCTGTGCTGAGCGCCAGGCAGCTGTGCTGCGGTGGTGAGGATGTAGCCAGACACAGAAAAGGTGCCGCACTGAGCTCTGCTGTCCCGACGGCTGTGACGTCACCAGGCGACAGGAATTCCTCAGCTCCGTCACGACCTTACAGGCCCACCGTGTAGATGCAGCGTCACTGAGTGAAATGTTGCGATGCGTCCCCCCCGACTTGAGTCAGGCAGCCGTCCTGTGTTTCAGCCGCCAATCAGGAGATAATCCGGGAAGGGGCCAGGACTCCCCACGGCCGCGGACAAATAGCCCAGAATTGTTTCTTTTTCCTAAGCGATCACACCTGCTACCTGGAGGTCGGGGTTGGTTTCGCCAGCAACAAGCGACTCTCCGCGAACGCGGGCGCAATCGTCAGGACTGTTAATCGCTCGCGAGTGAGGAGGACGCTGGGCATCGTCCCCAAAGCAGCGTCTCCCTGGGGAACGGGGTGTGGGGGTTTTTACAGGGTAGGAGAGGAAGAGGAAGACGTCATCACATGTGGGGACGGAGCTCCCGTTAGCGTGTGTGGCTACTGTCCTGCTCCCACACGGGTCGTGCACGGCAGTAATGAACCTATCGCTCCTCCACGTGGGGCTTCAGAGTGGCAATGAGCGGAGTTCACCTGGGTTCCGGGGCCTGGGGGGCTCGTTTGTGTCAGCTCGGTAGCCCTGCGCCCTAAACACAGGTTGCAGAACAGACCATGGCTCAAGTCGGGTGAATTCCTATAGTCTCTGGAGAAGGCGCCCTTACACACCTGCGGAAGCACATTCTTCTGTGGCCAGCTGGTCCGTGTACCCACCCCCATCTTTATGTTGAAATCTTGCCTTGGAGCGTCCAAGGATGACGTGTTTCCCCCAAGTTCTCCTCTGGAACTCTTAGCTGTGTTTTGGTGCAGCTCTTTGAGTTTCTCAAGGGCTGTCCACGGCACCACCCTGAGGACGGAAGCCTTTGGACGGGGCGCCGAGTCAGGGGAGGACGTGGGAATCTCGTCCACCCACGTGGAGGAGTCTGTGAGGGGCGGGGGTGGCGGGCGGAGCAGAGGTTGGGCTGGTTTTCTGCTCACTCCCCGTGTGAGTGGACTCAGCTTCCGCCCTGCAGGATGGGGGTTGACGACGCACAGACGCAGGCTGGCACCGGTGCTCCCTGCGGCTGACTTTGCTGCTTCTGCACTCAGCCCCCTCCCTGTCATTTACTGGCAGCGCGCCCCACCCCTGCATAAAAGCATCATCTGTGAAAGAAGACAAAGCCTGACTCACACAAGTACAGAATGTACACGTCAAAGAACTTACTTAACTCGTTAACTAACTAGCAAAGAGGATTCAGGGGGCCACGCCAGCGGCAGGGAGGGTCACTGAAACCAACGCGCAATAGATGCAAACCCGCCTGGCACGGGCAGTCCATGATCGCATTCCACGGACACGCGGTTCATCTGCTTTTCTACGACAACACCATTTGCATGACAATCGCCTTTCCGTGACTTACGAAGCTATAAAATAGCTCCAAGACGATGAAAGGCAAAGAGTCATTGTTTTTTACCCATTTCAAAGTATTTTGCAATTCTTTCCTTACACTTGAAACTCTTGGGCTCGTGTTGCCAATCCTGGAGCGGCTGTAAAATTTCTCTAGTCTTCAAGGAGTTGTTGTGAGGTTAAAAAGAAAGATCGAGAATGAAGAAATGTATTCTGGTGGCTTCTTTGTGTAAGCGCAGGAGGTCTCATGGTCAGCCCCTGGCTTGTTGGGAACCTGATCTACAATCACGGGTTTTTCTCTTTCCCTGGCTTTGTTCCCACCCTTGGCCTTACAGCCATATCCCTCGGCCCAGAGGCCCGGTGTGGCAGCCTGTGGCGCGTCTCTGGGTCCCTGTGTGCCACGCCGCGCACCCGTCGTTACTAAATGCTGCTGATGAGCTAACTCTGCAATGCTGGGCATGACTCCACATTCTTCTCAGTCTCCAGTTTTCCTCCCAAGCCAAATACTAAAGTGTTCACCACAATCCCGCCCCGCAGGTGCGGAGGTTACCGATACCTGCCACCGGCTGGGATGTGTTTTATGCAGGGTGGGGCGGGGGAATCTGTCCTCTGCTAGGTGGCACCCAGCCCCTCGGGGAGAAACCGCAGCTCTGGAGTTCCCGACATGGCTTCCTGTCCTCACTCTGCTGTCCCTGGGCAGTAGGGGACCCATGGGTGAGGGGCTCCCTGAACCCTGGCCTTGCTGCCTGGGAAGAGAGCGTGTGTTGGGGAAGAGACGTGGACATCTGGGCCCTGTTCTGACCACTGTCAGTGACGGGACGGCTCAGTCGGACCACGTGTGCACACGTGAGATGGGGCCCGCAGGGTCGCGGTGTTGCAGGGTTTGCTGCTGTGGCCACCGCTGGCCGGTGGAAGGCGCTGTCTTCCGGGAGGACCGGCGAGGAAACCCAGAGGCCCCCAGTCTGCCTGGGGCGGGTGGGAGCCGGGCCTGCAGGAGCCTGCTGGGCCCAGGGTGGGGGTGCGTCATGGGAGGTGGGGAGGCGTTTTGCAGCCTTCCCTGCACAAGTGGCCCGGAATCGTCTTTTGAGAACGGGAACCGTCTGCAAAGGGAGCCCGAGGCCCGGGGCGCGCAGCCAGGCCCCTTCCCCTGCCCCATGCGGTTGCAGAAGCAGCAGGTGATGCGCTAATTTATCCCCCGCAGGGGTACTTTCCTTCCCGCCCTCCTCGGGCTCTGGAGGGACACGTGGGCCAGAGGGCCGTGGAGTGGGGCCAGACGTCTGTGCCCACCGAGTCACAGGAGCAGGAGGAAGTGGTCGCTGTTGTCATCGTCACCTGGAACTCACTACCACAGATAGCAGGGCTGGGCAGCGGGTGTCCCCAGGCTGCCGGGACCACGGCCGAGCCCCACAGAGGGTGGCAGTGGGGAGGCAAGAGCCCCCACCCAGGGACGGAGCCGCCCCTGGCCAGAGCAGCACGAGTCCCCGTGGCTCTGGGTGGACCTCGCCTTCAGGACGACGGCCCGGCTCTGACCCCACGCTGGCCCCTGGGGCAGAAGGTGCTGAGTGTGGCTGGAAGATGGGCCCGTGAGGACAGATGCTCATCAGGGTGTCCAGTCTGGAGCCTGGAGATGGCCGGGCGGGCAGCTGGGAACCAGGCCTGAGCCGCAGCTGCGTCCCCTGGAGCCGCCTCGCCTCATCCCCGGGTGGGAGGCCATGTAGTCCTTCTTGGCCTCCAGCCTTGGCAGTTTGTTTTTGGAGGATCTGAAAAAGCTGCCTCAGAAGTGTGGGAGGTTTTGTTCCTGCTGCCTTCACTTGTGTGGTGTGTACTGAGCGCCTGCTGTATGCCATGCACTGGGTACTATGCTGCGTGCTTATGTAGCATGTACTGGGTGCTGTACTGAGTGCTTACATACCATGCACTGGTTACTGTGCTGAGTGCTTATATACCATGTACTGGGTACTGTGCTGAGTGCTCATGTACCATGCACTGGATGCTGTGCTGAGTGCTCATGTGCCATGTACTGGGTACTGTGCTGAGTGCTTGTGTACCATGTACTGGGTACTGTGCTGAGTGCTCATGTACCATGCACTGGGTACTGTGCTGAATGCTCATGTACCATGCACTGGGTACTGCACCGCATGCTCTCTTTGCACTGACTCTGATCCTCGTCTAAACCCACCAAGGGGTTAACTCTGTTGTAAAAATGCAAACAAAATACAAACGAAAAATAGGCTCAGAGAGTTTAAGAAATGTGCTCAAAGTCGAACAGAGAGTAGAAACCAGGCCAAGGCAGCCAGTGCCATGTCACAGGCTGAAAATTTCAATATTGATTACGGCCGTTGGATGGGCTGATGCACTTAGCACTCAGAATGACGTCATTAGCAAAGAAGCAACCTTGAAGGGAAGTTAAGTCTGGCCAGTGGCCCTCGAAGTCTGGCTACAGCATCGTGAGCCTGGCTCACGTACCGAGATCCGGCCCTGGGCCTCTGCAAGAGTTGGGCAGGCGAAATTCCATAAATATTTAAGCACATCTATAATTTATTCCAGTGACCTAAGGAATGATAAATCATCTTGTCTGTTGTTCAGCGGCCTCTAAGTCCCGCCTTCCTAATCCCTCATTGGCACATCGCGCAGCTCTGATATAACCACGCAAATGTCAGCGCGCAGGCTGCCCTGTCCCCCTTCACAACTGGGACTTTGTCAAAAGAGGCTGCTTTTTCGTTATTCTACCGGCCCCTGAGCAGAGGGTCACGGTGATTCACACAGATGGGACATCTCCGCCGCTCTCGTCGAAGCCGTGAGTATCTTCCTTCCTTCTCCAAACTTCCGCGGAAGTAAAACAGTGTAGCGCACACTCCGTTCTCAGTGACAATGCGAAACCAACAAGCACGCACCCCACGTGGACCAGCGCCTGCCATAAGGCACACACGCGTCTGGTGCGGTCAGGAGCTCGCGGATTGGCACACAGACTTGTACGCTTTTGTCACTGCACCCATGATATTTTTGATGTTCAAATTGCTCCGTTTTTGGCTGCCACTTTATATTATTTTTTACATTAAATACTTTTAATCATTTGAATTATACACGCGGATGAGTTTGGATACATTTATACACCGTGTAGCCAACGCCACATCGAGGCCACTCTCCTGGTCCCAGGAAATGCTTCATCGACCCCGACTGCTTTCTGCAACTGTGGATCCGACCATCTCTTGCAGTTTTCCATAGACGGAATCGCGTGGTACGTACTTGTCGTGTTTGGCGTCTTTCATTCTGCATGACGTTATGGAGGTTTACCCGTGTAGTATTGGTCTTTCGTTATTGTCATATAGCGTCTGTTGGAGGTTTGCTCCTTTTCATTGCTGAGTAGTATTCCACGGTTTGGATGAGCTACAACTTGTTCATGTGTTCACCTGTCAGTAGACATTTGGGTTATTTCCAGTTTGAGGCTGTCAGGAATAGGCTACTACGGATTTTAACATGTGAGTCTTTGGCACACGCTTACATTTCGCATAGGTTAGAACCTAGAAGTGGAATTGCGGGACCACGTGGGAAGTGGACGCTTCACTCTCCACACAGCTGCCAAGGCGACTGCTGCATTCTGATGGGCGTGTAGTGGTAGCTTATATGGCTTTAATTTTCATTTTTCTAGCGACTAATTATTTTGGGCATCTTGGACCTATTTGCAATCTTCAGTGAAGTATCCATTCAAATATTTTAACTGTTTTTTGGGGGGGAGGCGTTTGTATTATTGTTGAGTTTTAAAAGCATTTGAATGTGGCCTGGACGTGAGTCCTCTATCAGTATGTGTTCTGTGAATTTTTTTCTCCTAGTCCGTGGCTTGCTTTTACATTTTCTTAATTCTGTATTTTGAAGAGCAGAAGTTTTTGATGTTCAATTAACCAATCTTTTTTATGGTTCATGCTTTTTGTGTCTTTTCCAAGAAATATTTGTCTACCGACGCTCGTGAACAATTTTCATGTGTTTTCTTCCAGAAGTTTTCTAGATGATGCTTTTGCACTTAGAGCTATGATGTGTTTCAAGATAACTTGCGTGTGCTGTGAGATAGGGTTGAGAATCACAGGTTTTCCACGCAGATGGCGATGGTGTCAGCACTGTTTGTTGAAAAGACTATTCTTTCCCCACAGAATTACTTTGGTACTTTGTTGAGAATTGACCATTTCTGTGGGTCTATTTCTGGACTTCCTTCCATTGGTTCATGTATCTGTCTTTACCCCAATACACTCTTCATTATTGCAGCGTTAGAGTATGTCTGAAGATGTTAATAGTATGTCTCCTAAATTTGTTCTTTTCAAAATTATTTTGGCTATTGTAGATCCTTTACATTTCCGTACACGTTTTAGAATCAGCCTGTCGATTTCCACAAAAACAGCCTGCTGAGCTCTGCTGGGACTGGTTGAATCTCTCGGCCAGTTTGGAACGTGTTGCCATCCAGCTCTGTTGACTCCTATCCATGGACATAGTCTGTCTCTATTTTTTTTGACGTCTCTTCTGATTTCTCTCAGTAACGGTTTATGGTTTTCATCGCCAAGTCTAGCTCATGCTTTGTTAAATTTATCCCTAAGTATTGTATGATTCAAATGTAAATGGTGTTTTTAAAAAATTTGAATTTCCAATTGCTTGTGCTTACAGAAAGAAATAGTTGACTTTTCCACATTCACAGTTTTCCTGAGACCCTGCTTAGTTCTAGTTCTTTTTTATTTATTTAATTTTTTTAGTTTGTTTATTTATTTATTTTGGAGACAGGGTCTTGCTCTGTCACCCCGGCTGGAGTGCAGTGGTGTGATCACAGCTCACTGCAACCTCCAACTCCTGGGCTCGAGCCTTCCTCCCACCTCCCAGTCGCCTGAGCGCTGGCGTTGTAGGTGCACGCTACCATGCCTGGCTAGTTCCGATAGCTTTTTTTTTTTTTAATCTCTTGGTATTATCTAAGTAGACATTTGCATTACCCGGAAATAAATGCATTTTACTTCTTCCTCCCAGTCTGCATGTTTGTTCCTGTCTGTTTCCGTCCTTCCCTGCTGGCTGGAGCTTCCGGTTTGATGAAAACTAGAAGTGACGAGAGCAGACATCCTGGCCTTGTGACTGACCTTGGTGGGGGGAGTTTAATTGTGCTGATCTCTGCAAACACCTGTTCCTGTCTGGAGTCGTGTGCCACGTCGGCGGAGCGCTCAGAATTCGGAAGGTGATGAGTACGTTTCTGTCAGACCGAAGCAGTTGCTTAGCGAGCGTCCAAGCTCCTCCGAGGCAGCCGTCACATGCTCGATCTTCGGTTTGACAAACTCAGCAGTTCTGGACTAAATTCTTATTTGTAATCAAAACCCTGTCCTGCAGCTGGGAGAAATTTCTGTAGCTTTCTCTTTAGCAAAAAGCTCTGCTCTGTCTGAACTAAGAGGATTCGACTTAGTGTGTGGGTTGGGGGGGTCTCGCTCTGGACTCCGTCACGGTCTGGCCTGTTGGTTGTATATAATCCGAAAGCAAACCACACACACGCAGCAGCCTGCGTAGTCGGGGGTGCCCTGAAGAGGGGACACAGAGCTGTCCCCCCTCCCTCAGAAACAGGGACCAAGGAGCAGGACTCTGGCCTGGGGAGGCACCAGGGGTCTTCAGAGAGACTGGGAGGAAGCCCTGGGACTTGTCACACGCAAGGGCATTTTCTGGAAAGAGGGCAAACCACACGTAGCATGCGCAGCCAGTTCCGCTGAAACAACATCTGCTAAAAACCCGCCCCATGCGCAGACTTATGCAACTGCAAACCACAGGGCTTGTGGGAAAATGGGGCTGGGGTGCAGCTCTCAGAAACGTCATCAGGGACATATTAAGAAAAGTCGGGAGCGTGATAAAGACAGGAGCACAGCTTCTCACTTGCCGTGTGGTTACACGGAACCGCTGCGGTAAACATGGCGCTTGAGCTCGCAAACACCGGGAGTCTCCGGGGCAGTGGCCGTGGGGGGGAGGGTCACTGCTGGCGAGCTGGCGCGGGAGTGGCAGAGGAGGGTCGGCAAGACGGGGGCGGCTGTGCCCACCCAGTGTCTTCGGCAGTGAAAAAACGCACAAAGGCAAACAATCCACATTGTGTTCAGATCCTAATACATAATTCCTACTAAGCCATTGCTGTGGAACCAACCAGCATTTTCCAAACAGACGTTGCCTCGGAGCCGCCGCCTGAGGGGCCCGATGTTGCGTCCTCGTGTGGAGCGAGAGGTTAATGTGCAAGATCGTACCCGTTGAGCACGTTTCACAAGTGACTGCTCTTCTCAGCCAGAGACTGCTGAGAAAAATGAAACGTAAAAGAAGGCAAAACAAACAAAGGCTGGCGCATTGTCCAAGCCCCCACGAGCACTGTCTGGGTGCAGCCGGAGGCCCGTTAAACTGACCCCGAACTGCCCCATCCCGGGTCGTCTGGCACGCGGCAGGGAAGGAAATCTGGCTTCGGTTTCCGCAGTTTGGAAAAACACGCCACATGGCCCTTGAGCACGAGTGTTCTGCTAACTGGACACATTGGCTGGGAGGTGAGGGGGTGCTCCGTGTGGGTTTGGGGGAAGCACGCGTGTGCACGTGTGCGTGTGTGTGCATATGTCTGACAGGGAAGGCGTGGGCTGCAGGTGACAGGTGCTGACACAGTGCACACTCCATCCAGGCCTTGTGGTGCCCCTGGGCCACGGCTTGTGCCTCAGGCTCCCCACCGCGCCCTCCTGGTGGGCGGCTCGGACTCCAGCTGCCCGTGTGCCCCTGACGGGTCCCAGCCTCCACACCAGCCCTCCCGGCCCGGGTTGCTGAGGACAGGGCGGCACTCCTGCCGTGGGAAGCCGGTCGTCTGCGGATGACACTCCCAGCTCCATCTGCTTCGAATCACGGCCTGGAGTCCTGACACGCCGCGATCACTTTCGTCCACATGTTTGGAAATAAATCGCCGTCCGGGGCCCGGCCTTGCCGATGACTTCAGCTGGCTCGTGCTCTGCTTGAGGTAATGCCGCGGCCCCCGGCCCATCTGCCCGGGACCGGGAGGAGCTCTTGGCCACCGGCCCCTGCCTTTCTGCACCCAGGTGCTCGGGGACCCGGTGGTCTCCGTCCTTGCCTCACCCCGACCGTCGGCGCTGCGGTCCCTGCCGGGTCCAGCGGCAGAACTGCTCTCCTCTTGCCGCCACGGCTCACTCCCAGGCGCTGGGCCCACGAGGTGCAACCCACCTCGAGATCAGTGACGCCCTGTCCCTGCAGCTCCTGCCACCGTGGGTACGTGGCTCAGCCTCTCCCGACGGTAGGATGTGGCCGTCCAACGTCGCAGACGTCTCAGAACGCGCACAGCCCGAGGGCCGCTGTGGTTGGCTTGGGAGGCTGCAGCCCCCCCCGGGTCTGTGGCCGGCATGAAAACGTTTATGGAATTGTTTAAAGAATCTCATTCCCTGGAGCGTTCTCAGTGGTGACAGACGTTCCTCTAGTAAGGCGGATCCTGGTTTCAGGGCGACAGGGAAGCACACGCATGTCGTCCTGGGACTGAGCGAAACAGCAGGTGACTGCCGGCGTCTGAGCTCACGTGTCCCCTTTCGTAGAGTGAGGGTAGGAGGCCCCCTCGCGGCGTTGGTTGGAGGAGGATCGCGTGAGTTCGGACACGTAAGCAGGTGGCAGAGGGCTCTGGGCAGGGCGGAGCACCAGAGAGCCTGGCGGAGCCGGCTGGCACGGCTCGGGGTGGCAAGGCTGAGTTACGGCGGTGCGGACACATGCAGCCGGCACACCGGGCAGATGCGAGGCCACGGTCGGCCCTAATAGGAGAGTCACCAGCGTGTCAGGGCTGTGCAGGTGCCCCGGGAAGGCCACGCTCACCGCGCTTGCGGCTTCTGTCAGCGAAGTACAATCTCCAGACCAGTGTCACCTCCGGGTGTGCCGGCAGCACCACTCGGCCACGTCTCAGCCACTTGGATGTCAGGACAGGGCCGCGGCCAGGGCTTCCGCAGCCCTCCTTGCAGTTAGTTTCTGACGCATCCTTTCGTCAAAGGGTTACCGCCAGTCCCACCTCCTGACAGCTTGAGAACCTCTTTGCACCCACGATTTTATCTCTTTGATTTTATTCCTCCCCACCCAGGGCCTGTCTCACGGGGCAGGTAGAGGACGGCGGCTCACACGGATGCTGGGAAACGGCAGGGCCTCGCCCTGGCCTGCGTGTGCGTCGGAGACGAATTCTCGCGCTGTTACTAGGGTGTGAAAGTCCCAGAACTCGATGCGTTTCACACGCTGGAAACACCTTCACCTGACTTTGATTGTATGAGCTGCTTACAAACAATAGAAGTACCACGGTGAAGCCAGCGGTTACGTTTTGCCTGTGCTTTTCCTCAGTTTACTGTTATGTAAGCGGCCCCCCCTACCCTCCCACACAGTTTGCAACCATTTCCGCTTAGCCACGCACTGCGGCCGCCCCGTGTCAGGGCGCAACTGTCTGCTGTGTTCTTCTTCTTTTAAACTAACGCCCGCATGGCATGCTATCGTATACGTTCTCTGGAGAACATTCAGGAAGGGTGTGTGCCGCGCCAGACCCTTCCTGAGAGCTGGACGTGGAGAGAAAGGAGAGGTCTGCGTGGCTGACGGGCTTGGTGATTCCGTTCCGTTTTTTCCCACTGCAAGCCGTGTCACATGAGCATCTTTGTTTATCCATCTTTGCACACGTGTCCTATTCTTTAGGGTAGGTCCCTAGGCGAGGAGTTAGAGTGAGCACATTTGACATTCGCACAGATGTCCAAGTGACTCCTAAGGAGCCTGAGCCAGTTTCCATGTCTGCAGCCCCGCGTGAGGGCGCCTGTCCCCTGCACCCCGATCACAGGGCGTGGCCACCCTGTGAGGTCCTATTGCCGCACAGGCCCCGCACTGCAGTTGGGGTGGACGAGGGTGTCTGCCATTGCTGCACCGAGGTCCTCGCCAAAGCAATAAGACAAGAAAAAGAACTAAGCAGTATCAAGGCTGGAAAGGATGCCTGAAGCTGCGATTTGGCCACCTAGGAAATGCTAGAGGGAGGGGCTTGCAGCGCAATGGCAGGTTGGCTTCATGGGCGTGGACCCTCTTCCATGACAGGCACACGGGAATCCTGGATAACATGCAAAGGGCAAAACTTTAAGTCCATAGACAAACTTGAACGAAAGATGGGAAACGCATAGTGAAATGAAAGGGTATTTCAGAGGCCACGACAGTGTGACCAGGGCCTGGGAGGAGATTGCCCGCATCCCACAGTGTGGGGCCAGGGTTGAGACCCGCTGTGAAGCCAATGCCCCACAGAGCCAGCAGCGCACGAAAGTCGATTCAGAAGCCTTTGCCTCTTGGCCTGGGGAAGTGAGGAAGAAACTCGCTGTCTGTCCAGGCTTTGGGTAGAGGCAAGAAGTTTGCTATGAGAATCAGAAACTTTTGGCTTTTTGATCCATGAGTGACTGCATGTGTACTGTCTGAGTGGTACAGAATCGCTTGTGTGAGAAATCCACATACCCCCAGGCCAGAGCCCGGGGAACTGGCAAGTGCAAATACATTTCCTCGGCCCAGGGCTCCCAGGATGTGCCCAGAACAAACCACTGCTGCAGGATTTCAGCTCTCGCTGTGCGAAAACACACTCAGAAACTAATTGTCGTGACGGATAATTACCACAGCATTAGTACTCCGTGAACCAGGAATGATAGAACAATATGAGATAAATGTGTTTATTTAAAATTATTTAATACAAAAGGCGGAGTCTAACGAAAGACCAGAACAGGATAAATAGATTTGCAAGCACACTGGCAGAACTTATTAAAATGAAAAATGTAGTCCTCAAAATTAAAAACCCATCGGTTGGGTTAAGCAGAAGTTGTAGCGGAGCTGGTGAGAAATACCCAGCTGGAGGACAGACCTGAGGAATTACAGCATGGACGAGAAATAGGCATGGAGGAAAGAGAACAGAACAGTCTAGAAATCCGGGGGCAGAAGGGAGAGTTCAGTGACACCTACTGGGACGTACAAGAGGACAGGTGGATTGTGAGGGGGACAATGTTCTGAGACGTCGGGGAAAAGTCCGGGGGCCTTGCCCTTCCGGCCGGGCAGGTACGCTCTGAACCTCGCACATCCAGAGGGACCGTGGGGCAGAGACGAGTGGATCAGAAAACTGGTTAGAGTCTAGCACGTGGGCCTGTCCGTGGGAATCTAATACAGGAAATTGGTAACGTTTCAGAGAGGAAAAAAAGTATTCAAAAGTATCTTTGGGACAATTAATCCACCCGAGGACGCCCCTGCTGCAGGCTGCTCCTGTGACTGGCAGGCCGAGCTCCTGGGATGCTCGGGGAAAGGAGTGGGAATGAGCAGACCCCACCACCAGGGGTCTTAGGAGGCACAGGACAAGGGCCCTCCGGTCGCGGTCCCCCACTTGTGTGGAGGTTTGTGTTTCCGGGGTCCCGTCTCCTTCCCTGCCGCTGTCCCCCAGCCCCCACACGCACACCTTCACCACCTTCACCGTGCCACGTACTGCATTCGTGGACACTCCCTGGTCCCCATACGCCCAGTGACACACGGCAGGACCCACTGTCTCCAGATAGGGTTTGTCCCCTGCGACTTTGCTCAGGCTGCACCACCGGGGTACCAGGCCAAGCCTCTGTCCCTATGTACAGGATGGGGCCACCACGCTACGAGGCGGCTGCTGTAAATGCCACGTGCTGTGCGTGGCGGCGGCCAGGTCAGCGCTGATCCTCACCAGCTGGGCTCTTTTTAATTTTTCAAGCAGGGAGGCGCCTGCCCTGGGAAGGTGTGAATTTTTGTTCCTTTGTGGGGTTCCCTGGTGGTCACCAAGCCCAAACATGTGCTCGGTGCAGCCAGGGCTGGTCCCCCCACATGGTGTGACCTCTGCTAGGAAAACGCTCCCGGTAATTGTCTCCAGGCACGGGGCAGCCTTTGATCAGGAAAATCTCTGTTTATTCTACAATATAAATATAGAAGAAATCCATTGATTCCAAAGTGGATGCAAGTAAGTCCCAGCAGACAGACCTGCCCGGCCGAGCGCCAAAGCTGAGCCAAGCTGGGCTGCAGTTGGGTCCCTGGTCCCTCACGCCGGGTGTCTGACAAGGGTCACATCTGCCCGTGGGTTAGTGTCCCCGGGGCCCTCCCAGATGCAGTTTGGGACCAGCCTGGGTCACGAGGGTGGAACGTGTGGCATCTATAGCCTCCTGCCCACGGCCTGTGAGCTCCGGCCAAGCGGCCGCCTGGGGCAGAGTTGGAATTCCCGGAATGAGGACAAGGAGCGGCCTCGTCCTCCCCACCTGCCGGTGGGTGGCGATAATCCCCCTCACAGGCCTGAGATTAGAACGGGAGGAAACGGCTTGAGACAGGGCACCAGGCACCTGGCGGACGCTCGGGGAACGTTTGCCGATTCTGTGTCTGCAGAGCTGGCCACGTGGGGGCTGCGGGGGGCAGCAGCCCAGATGCAGGCTGGGGCCAGGCCGTGCACACAGGACGTCTACCTGGGACCTCATCCTTAGCTGCTCCGTGCCTCAGTTTCCCTGTGTGTGAAACAGGGATTTAACAGTTCCCGCCCCGGATAACAGTATGGGGATGAGATCGTTACTGTGTTTAACAAGCTCGTGGCCTCAAGGAGCCGCTGCCCCATGGGGGCCTCCCACTGACGGTGCCCCACCTCCCCGGCCTGTGCCCCGCCTGCTCAGCGGGACCCGGGCTGGAATGCCGACCCCGCAGCTGGTGCGCCCGACCCCGGGGAGAGCAGGCGGCGGAGGGGATGGCCGGGGTCCAGCCTCAACATGTGTCGCAGACGGGGAGAATGCGGCCTCCGTGTCTGACAGCTCTTCAAGCACATCACACGCCTTTGCTCTAATTAAGGGAACCCCAGACACAAACCCCAGTCCAGAGGGAGCTGTTCTGGCTGGGGCGTCACCGCCTCCGAGAAGCCCCACCCCCCGAGTGCTCTCCTCCCCCGTGGCCTGCCGAGGTCCCAGCACCAGCTCTGTGTCTTCGCCGCTTCACTTGTCTGCCTGGCGGGTGGCCAGCTTCCTGGGAACAAGGACCAGCTGTCATCTCTGTGTGTGTCAGCTGCCTTTCTCTCCCCAAGGCCACTGGGAGCATCTGGCCCCGGGCCTCCCTGCCTGCCTCCCTGCCTCCCAAGAGCCACCCAGGTGCAGGCCCTGGGGAAACAGCAAAGGGCTGGAAGCAGAGCCTGGCTGCGGTGAGACAGGTGTGTGGAGAGGTGCTCGCACCCCGGGAGTGACATGGTGAAGGCGTGCCTGGGCAGGCGTGGGGCAGAGCAAAGGCCTGCTTGGTCCAGCCTGGGGGATGGGCAGCCGGTGGGAGGGAGCAGACAGCAAAGGCACAGGCCTGGTGGGCAGGGAGAAAGTGGGGGCATTTCTCCACAGAAAACAGTGGAGAGAGTAGAAAGAAGACGACAAAACTGGGGAAGCCCTTGAAGGTTTTAATGGACAGAAGCTCACGCTTTATCTGTTGGGCTCAGAGGAGTCTGCTGTCAGTCATTTACACTTTAGTATGAAATTAAGCAGAGAGGGGGATGTGTGTTGCTTCCTGAAGGCGAATTTGCATTTTAAATTTGGTTTCTGATGTGGAATGCAAACTCTGTGGTCCCTAAAAAGATCCCAGACATGCTGGATTTAGAAGTAAGAGTCGGGTGGAGGATCACCAGTGTGAAAACACCACGATGGGTGGGCCACGGGGTGCTGCTTGTGTGTCTGGGCTTGGGCACCTCCGGGGTGGGAGAGACTGGACTCCAGGGTTCCGTTCTGAGCTCTGACCCAGGCCCCTCAGTGCCTGGAGTCTCCAGCAGTGGCACAGGACACGCACCCTCCGCAGCCCGTGAGCTCTCTGGGGTGGTCCAGGACGGGAGTGTTGCTCCCCGGGAGCCGCGCTGTGCTGCAGCTGCATCTGTTTGTTGATCGGCTCGTGTTTGACTTCGGTAACCATGCACGGCGTTGGCCACGAGATGCCGTACGTAGGATAAAATATTGCTAAATATGTGCTTGGCGTCAACACAGCTCTCTGATGTCCCGTCAGGGACGGAGGAGATAAGGGACCACGTGTAGTTAGCGCCAGCTGTCTCCGCTCAGTGAGAGGGATGGAGCAGAGCGTGTCCCTCCACCCCTGCGATCAGCCACACGTGACGACCGAAGTGTTGTCTCGCTGTTTGAGGTGCATTTTTCTGTCTCAGTTTTCAAGGACAGATATGACCACAGATGAGGCACATGCTGCATTTGAAATGTCTTATGTTACTGTTTTTGCAGTCGATCCCAAAGATTCTTTAAGATACGCATTTTCTGAGTTCTCCGTGATCGTCGGTGCAGCCGGCAAAACCCCGAATTATAACGAGAGGGCAAAGCTCCATCTTTGTCTTACCAGTGCAGATAGTGAAATAGGAAGTCAGCGTGGGCTTTGCAGTTGTTTCCGCGTTGTTTTCTGGACACGTCTCTATTTGAATCGGAGTCGCTCCTCTCGGGCCTCGGTCAAATGCCATCATTGCCTTTCTGTAAACCTTAGGTGACCTGAAGTCCCAGGGAGGAGAGGTGAGTCACATCATGGGAACAGCATGAGTTTGCAGGGAAACCGACTAGGGTTTGAAAAACAATTTTGGGGCATTTCAGACGTGCTCACACCACGCACGCACATGTGCCCGGAGCCCAAACGCAACGCCATTGGCCCTCCTGCTGTCTCTGCCCCCCAACCCCCCTCCCACTGGACTGTTTGGTGGCAAATCTCAGATGCACATCTCAAAATAGCGCACCGAGACCTTTGGTACCGGCTTTGCTGTCGGACCTCTGCGTGCCAGGCCACTGTCTCCGCGGGTCTGCCGCGGTCGGTGTGGGGCACCTTGGTGTGGTAGCTCACGCTGCCGGGCCTGGTCTTCCAGATGTCTAAACCACAACTGCCTCTGGCGAGAGGCCCCCCACCAGATCCCCTTGTTCCCCCGAGGGACCCAGTGAGGACTGTGCTCCAGCGGTGGGTGTGCAGCCCCGGCTGGGCTGCTGTCCTTCACCCGCTTCTGTATCCCAATTCCGGGGGGACCTCTTCACCCCGACACCCTGCGGGAAGGTGCTTGGGAGACTGAAGAGCTCCCCTCGTGGCTGGTGCCTCCTGTGGCCCCGAGGCCACGGGGGCAGCTGCGGACGGTGAGTGTCCTGGCACGGCCTTCGGAGCAGGACCGTCTGCCCCGCCTTTGGGACGCGGCCCGAGAAGCTGAAATTTCCCAGCCGGCGCTGCGACTCCGCGCTGGGATATGGGCCCGCTCTGCTCTCCCGGCTGAAAACGGGGACGGCGGCGTCCGACACGGCTTCCCATCCTCTGCACCTGGGCCCCGTCGACAGGTGCCGCTCTCCCTGCCGCCCGTCACCGCCGGCCCTCCAGGCCACACTGCCAGGCGCCTCAGCCGCCAGATGCCTCCCGCCGTGGCACGACCCCACATGGCCACGGGGACGCGGTCATGTGTGTGTCTCGCAGCAGCTCTGGGCTGGGGCCTCTCAGCCGTAAGTCTGGTGAACTAACCGGCCCTCCTCGTTCCGCCTCTTTCGTAGCTTCCTCGGGGCTTCGCCACGTCCTTCCCGTGGGTTGATCCAAGTCCACGTCCCCGCTCCGAGGCAGGAGGCACAGCTGGAATGATTTACTTTGCTCTCCTTACCCCAGGGTCTCCGTCAGATATTTCCTTGGCTCCCTTCCCAGCTCTCCACTGGCAAAGTCGCCCACACCTGTCCCTGGTCCCTAACAGGGACCCGAGACTAAGGGAGGGAGGCTTCTCCTGTTGAGCAAAACTGGCCAGAAGTGCCACCGCCCGGCCCGGCGCCGACTTGTCTCTGAATCGCAGCTCTTTAGAGCTGGACGTACCCTC
Organism: Avahi laniger; assembly: GCA_963575035.1. Taxonomy (NCBI): domain Eukaryota; kingdom Metazoa; phylum Chordata; class Mammalia; order Primates; family Indriidae; genus Avahi; species Avahi laniger. Next base: position 58,553 of record CAUYSK010011356.1, on the reverse strand, counting down.
TCCCCAGTCCCCGGGTCATCGGTGTCCTGGGGCAGGCGGCCCGTCCAGGAACGTGTTGGGTGGGCCGCTCCCTCGGGGCTCTGCTGGCCCTGCCGCAGTGGGTGTCTGTAACCCTGGCGGGGGCGGGCCAATGGCACGAGCTGCTGGGAATTGTCCCCTGTCACAGGGCCGTTGGCTCGTGGCAGGCATGGAGCAGGGGTACCCTGTGTGGGACGTGCTGGTGTCCCCCGGTGCCAGGGCTCAGACAGGCCTGGCTCGGGGCAGGTGCTCGAGAGGCTCTGGCTGTGGCCGAGGCGGGGTGGGGGCAGCAGTCCACGGTGTCGTGTCCTCGAGAGCGAGGTCAGGCCCTCGCTGGATTCCTCTGCGCTTGCTCAGCTTATGGACTCAGACCGTCTTTGTCCCCAGCGAGGCAGGAGGGGCCGGACGTGATTCATGTGTCGTTGTTCAGAGTTGGAGGCTGAGCTCATGGAGAGGGAGTCTCTGCTCCAAGGTCACCCGAGGCCTTCCCGGTGCCACGTCGGCCGACGGGTCTGGACGTCGCTGCTCCTTGTCACCAGAGCATCGTTCTGGAACGTTCCCCTTATGGGATGGCAGCCAGGCCCGTTTTTCTCTGCTGTTCCTGGAAAGAGACGTGTGCGGGCCACACAGTAGATCTCGCCTGCGGGCCTCCACCCGCCAGAGATAACTTCCCTGGCATGTGCTGGGGTGTGGGGAGATTTCCACAGGTTCCTTTGCACGGAAAAGACCAGAGCCGTCCAACGTCCCTTATCTGCTGTGCTAGGGCGCCTGGCTCCTGGCAGAGGCCGTTTGTCACGTCCCTGCCTCTCCCACCTATCTCCCTGTAACCGAGCCTCCAAGTGCAGAGACGGGCAGGTCACCACTCGCGGCTGTCTGCTCCCAGAATGTGCGGGGCTGTGGCTCAGTGGGGAGTGGAGTTTAGCATAGCGCGAGGCAGGGGGTCTTGCATCCAACCCAAAAGTGCCAATTCGTCAAGTGGTCTCACCTCTGAAGAACTCCCCCAGCCCTGGGACCTGCCCAGGATGTGGCTAACGCCCGCCATTGGCCTCCTTCCTGGTCCCAGCCTCGGCCCCGACAGGCCGGGCTTTTCCCTCTCTTGGCCTCAGGTTCCTTCTCAGGAAACAGGATGTGGGACTGGTCCATAAACTCCTTTGCACCCAGTAAACTCCTACATATACTTCAAAGCCCTGCTCACATGCCCGTGCCCTCAGGGTGGAGAGGGATTACCATCTCTGGCTTTGTTGACTCCCCACAAAACCTGCCACCTACCACGTGCCTCTACCTGTCAGGTCCAAAATCATTTATCAAGGGAAGGAAAGACGAGACCATGAACTGTTTCTGAGTTGTTGATCTCCCTGGGGACCTCATCGAAGGGGCCTGTTTTAAGTGTGCTCTTCCTTTCCTCTGTGTGCAGAATATGGCCTGGGGATCACGCCCAGGACGTATAGACGGCCCCGGATCCCCTGGGCCTCGTGTCGCAGGTGCAGACGCGTCCTCCGCGCTGCTTTTCTCCGGTTCGGTTCTGGCCCCGCCACCCACCAGCCTGCCGTGCGGAGAGGCCCTGACCTGCTGCTGCCTGGCTCTGGGGTTTCCGGGTCTCGCGAGACATGACAGTGGCCAGTCCTTGGTGAGCGGCCTGCCTGGCCGCGTCGCTGGGCGTTGGCGCCCTTAGGTGTGGTGCCTCTGTCACCGCGCCCTTAGCTGACTCCCCCTCGGTTTGCCCACCATTTCCCCTTTTTGCAGGGGGGCCGCCAGTGAGTCCAGCTCCCGAGTCTGAGGGCAATGTTAACGTTTCGCAGCGTGGTAGCACCACTCCCACGGAAGAATTCCGACTTTGGGCCACTGGGCGTGGCCACGAGCCACGTGTGGTGCCGGGGAGGAGTGGGGGGCGGGTTGTAACTTACTGGGACTTCCTGCCGGGGTTCCAGCTCCATGCCAGCTCCCTGGGTGGCCATGGGCAAAGCCCAGACTCCCTTCTTGGACCGCAAAGTGGGGGGCCAGATTTTACTGGTCTCCCCTGCAAGCTCTGAGGCTTCTGCTAGTTCTCACGATCAGCCCCAGGCCCGGGGTTACTTCTGGATTAACACCTTTTAAAAAAGGTTATTACCGTATGGAGACCAGGGGACTTCAAATAGTATAAAATGTGCTGTGAAAATAAATTTAGCGCCATTTTCCTCTCTGGGATTCAACGAGAGCTGTTTTTTGGTTTGTGCCTCAGTATCTTGAAGAGCAATCGCAGCACATGGGAAGAAGGTAGACTGGCTGTTTTCATGTCGAGGTGGGTGCAAGAATGGTCGGGGGCCCGGAATCTGCAGTGACGAGCCCCCAGCTGACTGGGCTGCAGGTGGTTCTGACACTTGGTGTAGTCTCTGCGCAGGCTGCTAAAAGTGCCTGGTGAACAGACGCGTTAAAACCCGGGCGGGGCCCACCGGGAGCTTCCTGCTTATGGGCTTTGAGCAGGCAGTTCTCGGGGGTCCCCAAGGGCGCTCATTTTTCGGTAGCGACTTTTAAGAAAGCATGTGAGCATGGACCCCCTGCAGAAGGACCGTGGGATCCGGGAGGCGAGCTCTGGAGTTCTCTGTGTGGACACCCATCTCTCCGAGTTTCAAGTTGACGCAGTGGGGAAACTGAGGCAGAGGCAAAGGGATTTAAAAGTGTAGTCCTAAAAAGTCCAGGAGAAAAGTACCTAAGTGTATTTTATGACACACTATTTAAGATAGCTTGGAAATAACACGGTGTTCCTGCACCAGCCTCGGGGTGAAGCCATGCAGGGCGCAGCCTTCTAGAATCCCGGGGAGCCACGTGGCTGGCCAAGTCCAAGGGCGGCCACTCTGCAAAGAGGGTTCCTCGCTGGAGATGATGTGCTGCTCACACAAACGCTCAGGGGCCTCCTGGGCAACAAGGCGCATCAGGCTGAGCGCGCACGCTCCACCCACGCCTCGGGGTCGCCGGGGCAGCGGATCGCGCCGGTGCAGGGACTCGCACCCAGCCTGGGAAGCTCACCCCATCCATTGGGTTACTGTGTTGGACCCGCCAGCTGAGAGCAACCCCTGTCCTGGCCGTTTCTGAATTGCAAACCACAGTTCACAAGAAACCAAGCCCAGGGGCTGGTAGGAAGCGTCGAACAAACGTACGGGCGTCTGAACATTAATCACAACTGAAAGTTGAGAAGCCACGAGTTGCTTCGAGTGACAAGGTTGTGGGAAACTCAGAAGGTGCTCTCTGGATTAATACAGGCTTTTGCAAAGGGTGAGTTCCCACAGAGGAGCTAACTTTCCTCCCTCCCTCACAGGTAGACAGGGAAAACGCTCTCTGGCTCTTGGGGGCACGGGCCTGGGGGCGAGGCCACGGTGGAGGAGGGCCGGAGTCTCCGACCGTTGGTGGAAAAACAATTCTGAGAACTGCAGCAAAAGGAAGATTCGTTTTAAATGTGTTGAAAAAATTACCGTTTGGCCAGGACTCGGCGCCAGGCGCTGCCTTGCTCTGGAGCAGCGCCGCCTCCGAGACGGGCTTTGGCGTCGGGAAAGCAGCGGCCGCCGCGGACAGACCCCAGGCGCTATCCAGTTTCCACTGGGTTTTCCGACATTCCTACGCGGGGATTTTGTGGGGCTGGGGGAGTGCAGCTGCTTCTCCCTCGTGGTACTGGTGGGGCCGGGGCGAGGCAGCTGTGGATTTTGGCTGCCCCCCGCCTGGCCCGCTAAATACCTCTGCACGGAGCCCGCCCCCCGCTGCGTCTCCTGCACGGCCCCATGCCAGCCCCGGTGCAGTCAAAGGATTCACAGGAAAACCCTAAAATATTCATAATTTATCCCAACATCTGTGCTAATTGGAGAAAACCATTAACCTCCGCCTGGGCCTCCAGATGGATTCTTTTTAGCGTGAGAATCACTTAGCAATTGGTAAATCGCTCCCCTCCCTTGAAAGCAACTTAGGTTCCAGAGAATCGATCGCTTTCTGGGAATTCTAAGGTCAGAAAGACCCGTGCACGGATCTGGCAAGGGGGCCGTTACCGTGGCAATTCATGCCACGTGTCTCGCACGGGCCATGGCCTGGTGACTTCGCAGACTTAAACCATTTGTGCCTCGTTAATGGCTTTGGAGCTGGGGCAAGTTTCTGTCACGGGGATTTGCTCCAAATGCTGTTTCCTCCCTCTGACGCGCTGTGAAGGCGTGCGGGCTCGGCCCAGCATCTTCCACCGTGTTCACGTCCTGGTGGGGGACAGCGTGGGCGGTCCCTCCCCACTGGCGGGTTCTTCGTGCTGAAGCTCGCGCTGTTCTGGGCAGGTCGCCGGGGTGGGGCGTGGACAGGGCCCAGACGCAGCCAGACGGGGGCCCATTTCCACCCATTCTAGTTCATTCTGCACCCCTTGAATCAAGGCGAAGGGGCAGAGCGGCTGTGTCCAGCGCATGGGCTTCTCACCGGGGTGACCCAGGTGGTGTCCCTCTCACGTCACAGGGGCGGCGGAGGTGCAGAGCCCCACCCTGTGTACCTGCCCCGGCTGCTCCCTGAACCCTTTGTTTGCACGGTGGGGGCTGTGCTGGGCGGCCCCGATGTTTCTCCCAACGCAAACCTCTCTGAGTCGACGAGGCCGCCCGGTGTTGTGGGAGGAAAGAATAAACAGGGAAGAGGATTTCCTGATCACCCAGGGACTTTCCCCAGTGGCAGAGGGAAGCGCCCTCCTCTCACCACAGGGTGCAGCCAATCTTCGTTCTTCCGGGGTGTGAGCAGTGCGTGCAGGCGTGAAGGTCACAGCCACCATCCCCAAGGTCACCGACCACAGAGTTCGAAACTCCTCATGTCAGAACCTGTACAGACACACGGGACGTGGATTCCTTCTTTCCTGCAAGCACTTGAACTCCATGCACCGTTCCTCACCATCGTTCTTGTCTGACTCACCCTGTCGTTTCGTCTTCCTAAGTCCAGCCCCTCTTCAGTGGCTGCGTCGCACCCCACAGTGCGGACCTGAGGGTCTCCCTGCGCACGCAGGGTGCTGGTTCTGAGAGTTCGCTGTTTTGGGCGACGCTGTGCCCACGTCCTGTGCCACATGTACCTGGGAGCACGGTTGCTGCATCCAGATTCCTGTGTACTCAAGCGTCAACGTATGGATTTCGGTGTCTCTGTTAGGTTGACAGTGTCGGTGACTCCTCCCTGCCGTGCCGTGCCCAGAGCAGCTCTGCTGCCGAGAGAGACAGGTGGCCTCCTGTCCCAGCCCCGGGGCAGGGACGCGTGCCCAGGGAGGGCCTGGTACAGGCCTGGCTGCGGTGGCAACTCCTGAGCTTCCCCGACACGGTTCACTTGCTGGGAAGCGGTGTCTCCCCGGGGCCTCGGGGCACCTGGTCTGTGCCGTTGCGTCCAGGGTGCGGGAGCCCCGACACACGCCCTTGCGGTGAGCCGTCAGTCAGCCACTTTCCCTTCCTGACCGGGCAGGGTTGGAGCGGGACTGAAGTGGGTCCGGCAAGCGAGAGCCTGGGGAATTGTCGCCCAAGTCCCATTCCCACAGCCACGCCCCCCCCACCCCCCCCCCCGCATCCTGCGGGCCTGGCTGGGCCTGTCTGGAGTTGAGTGAGCCGCGCACACTCGCCCGCAGTTCCGCTGGGGTCAGCCGAGCCGTCTGCTGTTCCTCAGCCTCTGCCCTCACCCCGGCGCCTTGCACGGACGCGCACCCCAGACCCACCCGCCTCCCTGGGCACCCTGTGGGTCCTGGATCTCGGTCTCATCATTCTTCACTGCCCTTTTAACTCACCTGCACACCTTTTTGTTTTTGTTTTCATTTTTGCATTTTGTCTGGCTTTTCTAGAGCGTAGGCCTCCCAGGGCCTCCCACCAGGACGGGGCTCCAGGGAACACGGGGACCTGGGCAGCTGCTCTGGGGCAGGTATTGGGGGAGGGGGGTATCTGAGCCACAGGGATTGGTCAGTCAGGGACTAAACGGGAAAGAATCGGCTCCCCAGGGAGGGTCATCTGCTTTCTGTGAAACTCAGGGTCTGGCAGTGCGGGCGGAGGAGGAGGGGGCTGGTCTGGGGCAGTTTGGAGACTCAGGACGTCTCCTGAGGGAGGTGGGAGCTGCCTCAAGGACCGCAAGTGGGTCTACCTGTGGCTACACCTCCTCCGCCCACCTGGAGGGCAGACCCCGGCCACAGCAATGGACACACTCGCACCCGCAACCCCTAGAGCGGGCCCGGCCTCTGTCCCCCGGGAAAGCCGCGGAAACCCGGCAGCCAGGACCAACGCCGATATTCGGGTGTTTCCGAGTCTGAGGCCCCTTGCTTCTGTCGGAAAGCGCATGGGAAGGGCGGTGGACGGTCGCAGGCATCCCCTGTTGCCGGGTCCTCGCGTCTTCTCGTCCTCCTGCCAGCATCGTGCTGAGGTGCTCGGGGAGGCCGGCTGGCTGAGTGTCCTGGTTCGCAGCAGCTGTTAGGGTCGCCGTTCGGAGCTCTGTGAGGCTGACGTGTGTTTTGTCTGTCGGTCACTGTTGTGTCCCTGGGACGGCGCCGGCCGTGTCGCAGGCGGTCAGCCAGTGCTTGTCGAGTGAACCCGTGAGCGCACATATGGAGGCGTGAGTGCCACAGCGGGGCCCCGAGACCGGGTCTTCCTTCCAGATCATGTGCTGTTTCCCCCATGCTGCCACGGTGACTCGCTCGCGCCACACGCGAGGACCTGTGGCGAGTTCTCTGGGGCAGCTGGATGTGGACGGAGGGGAAACCAGCCCTTTACATCGGACACGAACCACCTGTGCGTCCGGTCTCAGCACACACTGCGGCCCGCGAGTCTGGGGAGGGGCTCGGGATCACGCGTCACCGACGGGCCCTGGGGACACTGGCCCTGCTGGCCCAGGGACCACGTCCCGTGGTGGGGGTCAGGTTGCCGGACGTGAGGAGACACGGAGTTGGGGAAACTGACGTGGAAGACGTAAGTCCGGGGCACGCAGCTCTGAGCGCCGACCCACCAGGCCCAGGTTCAAATCCTGCTTCTGCTGTTTATGGGGACGTGGCCCAGGGCCTCCCATCCGGAACCTCCACTGGTTATAGTAACGGCTTCAGTGAGGTGCGATTTTCATACTGTACGTGCGTCTCACCTGTTCACACACATGGACGACGATTAGTTATTACTGTGCACAGAGCTGAGCAGCATCACCACGGTCGGTTCTGGAACATTTTCATCCTTCCTTCCCAGAAGGAAGCCCTGTGTCCACCGCGCAGTCACTCCCCATCCCCCACCCCGGCCCCTGGCAGCCAGGGGTCCACGTTCCGTCCCCGGACATCGCCTAGAAATGGCATCACATGACCTGTGGGCTCTGGGACTGGCTCTGTCACTGCGCGTGGTATGTTCGAGGCTCGTCCCTGGGCAGCAGGCGTCAGAGCAGAGCGTCCTCCCTCCTCATGGCAGAATAGGAACCCGCCGTGCGGACAGACCCCGGTTTATCCAGCACTGTGTCAGCGTCGGGGTGGTTTGCACTTTCGACGTCACCGCTTCTGACGTCGGTGTACGTGTTTTTGCGTGGACCTACGTTTTCACTTCTCCTGGGTACATACCTGTGAGCGGAATCGCTGTGTCACGGGGTAACTCCGTGTCTGACGTCCGAGGAGCTGCGGACTGTTTCCGCAGTGGCTGCACCATCCTGCGTTCAGCCAGCCGCGCACAAGGGTCCTGTTACTCCACGCCCGCGCCAGCGTTCGTTGTGGTCTGTCTTCTGCGTACGGCCGCCTGGCGGGGTGGACGGTGTCTCCTGTGGTTCTGATCCACGTCCCTGACAGCTAATGGCACTGAGAGTCGTTTCAGGTGCTCATTGGCCGCTCGTGTGACTTCTTTGGAGAAACGTCTGGTCAGGTCTTTGCCCATAGGTTAGGTTACTTGTCTTTATTGAGTTGCAGGAGTTCTTTGCGTATTCTAGACACAAGTTCCTTATCAGATATGTGACGTGCAAGTATTTCTTTCCACTATGTGTCTGCTCTTTTTGAGACAGAGTCTCGCTTTGTCACCCAGGCAGAGTGCAGTGGCGTCATCACAGCTCAGCTCAGCATCCGACTCCTGGGCTCAAGTGATCCTCCTGCCTCAGCCTCCCAAAGTACTAGGAGTACACACACCACCACGCTTGGCCTTTCCAACTTTCACGATGGCGTCCTTAGCATAAAAGTTTTAATTTTGATGTAAATTATCTATTTTTTCTTTTCTTGCTGTGTTTTTATGTCATGCATAAGAAACCATTGCCTAATTCAGGGTCACAAAGATTTACACCTTTGTTTTCCTCTAAGGCTTTTGTGGTTACAGCTCTTATGTTCACCCTTGATCCGTTGCGAGTTAACTGTTGTACGTGGTATGGGGCGGGGGCTCAGCTTCGTCCTTTCGCGGGTGGGAATCCCGTTATCCCAGTGCCATTCGTTGAAGACGATTCCTTCTGCCTCGAGTGGTCTTGGCATCGTTGCCAAGCCCACAGGTGAGCGGTTGAAGCATTGGATTTTTATCTTTAAAATCAGGATAAGAGTTGATACCGGCATCGCGCTGCTCTCACAAGGGTTAAACAAAATAGTTCACGGTAGGAGCTTCTCGTGCACAGGCTGGCACCTAAGCCACACTTGGCACGTTGGGTGACACCAACGGCAGCGTGGAGGGACCTGGGTGTCCTCCCCCGGAGGCCTTCGCGGCGCTGCAGAGGCACAGGCTGGGAGGCGCCGGGTGGCGTGACCGGGGCTGGGGCGCGTGGGCAGCGGCCTCCTGTCTCCCCGCCGTGTCTCATTGCCATGCCAGCGGCGGCCTGGCCCGCGCACGCCCAACCTGGCCAGCGGGGATGGAAATAATTACTCTGTCTTTTCACGGAGACAGATGATGATCTCAGGTGAGGGGCAGGGATTTGGAACAAGACGTCCTTGGTAACAAAGCCTCGGAGAAAACACAGCCCCAAACAGTTGTTTCTAGAGAGGCTGCTTCGCCCCGGGTTTCCTCGCTGGGCTCCAGCCGCCCGTGGAGCCGCCACAGGGATGTTCCTCCCCCTCCCAGGGCTCCGCGTGTCCTCGGGGCTACTCGCACGAGACTCGCGAGTGTCAAGGCATCTGCTGGGTCCAGCGCAGCGCCGGACACTCTTGGAATGCGGTCCGGGGCTGAGTCATGATTGTCACCTTGGTCCACGTCTGCCCGTCTTCCCAGAGTGCTGGGGGACAGGGCCACGGCTCTGCTGCGTCTGTGCCGTGTGGGGCTCAGAGCCTCTCCGCACTCGGCGGGGAAGGGCTGGACGGTGACTACGGAAGAGCCGCGTGGCGGGTGGGGAGACGGCTGGAGGGAGCAGCTTCTCCCCACGTCCTTGCATCCCACGCGGCATCTCGAAGGGAAAACAGCAGTTGAGTCTCATTCTGACGTTTCATTTTCCTCTGAAACAGAGCTGCGTTTCATCAGAACCTCTAAACATTTATCGTAGCGTTCTTCCTATCATTGAAAATCATTTGCCATATTCTAGGGGACGTTTTGCACTTCCTGTTGTGCAATGGCATTTTCATCTGCACAGATGCCGACCGGCAATCTCTGTGCCTTGTCATTGGCCACGGGGTGAGGCCGTCTGGCTTGCAGAGCAGGCGTGTCCCTTGCAGGGACAGGAGGGCCGGGGTTGGACTGGACGACACAGCTCGGCGCCAAGTCCCACAGAGCGGGTGCCTCCCCGTCCTCACTGGTGGCTCCTCTGCCGGCAGGTGTTTAGGCCGCTGGTCCCGAGGCTGCCTGGGTGACCCTGAGCAGCTTGTTTTCCCTCTTTTGGACTCAGTTTCCTTAAATGTGAATCCTGTTAGTGTTTCCCGTACCCTTGGGGCGTGATTTTACCTGCACGGCATTCAGTCACGCTGGTGCCCGTGGGAGGTGCCCCCGCCCCATTTCTTCCTAATCCTGTGATTGTGACGGGGGGAGACACAGGGTGGCACTGACAAGCCGTCTCCACTGCTCGCTAATCTCCCTCTTAAGCAAAGGGGCAGCCAACGTCAGGCCCAGAGGCTTTGGTGGGAAAGAGAGTCTCGCTAGACTTCAATGAGTTTTTAGAAGAATTTATTTTTAAGGTTACCCTCCACGTACGGCAAGCGATGCTGGTTTTCTTCTGAGGTCTGGCATTTGTCCTAGACTTTTTATTCTAACGAGGCGTCACTGCTCATCGTTGCTTTGACACCTGCTGGGAGAACCTGGCTCATGAGCTTTGATTTCCAGCTTCTGGTTTCGTTGGGGTCTTTTCTGAGAGGGTGAGGGGCACATGGGCAGTGAACAGGTCTCGAGGGGCCTGGGAGGTAGCTGGTCCGCCTGTCCCTCTTTTCGCAACTCTTTCCAGACCAGCATCACTAAAGCCTTCCTCTGAGGGAGTCAGGACGCAGCTGTGCCCAAACATGGACTGGGGCCTGGCGGGCCTCCCTGCCGCGGCTGGCGGGAGAGGCCTGCTGCCCTGCTGGCCTTTGTCCCCAGACATCGTGCCATTTTCCACTAGCGACCCGCAGGACGCACGGAGCCACCAGGCCGCCAGCAGGCAGGAGCACCGAGAAGCTCAGGAAATACAAAAGCATTTGTTAATGCAGCTGAAAAGTTCAACACGAAGGCACGACAGTTTATCTTTGCAGTGATAACGCAAGTACAGTTTGAGTGGAGTGTAACATCTCGTAAAAAACGTCTACGCTAAATCAACGCAGCGTATGCGGCAGGAATGCGGGTAGATGGACGATGCCGCCAGCGAGGGATAGTCAGAACATTGCCCCAGTCTGAGCGGAAGCCGAGCTGTCAAAATTGTAGCTATGAAGAGAGCAGCAAACCACAGAGCTCGTGTGATGGACCGACTTCGAGTGAAAAAACGAAACGAAACATCAGCGCAGCAATCGACGCTCCTCTCTCTGTCGCCTGCTGCCAGGGAGGGTTTGGAAACGCTGAACCGTTCTGAAAAGGAGTCCTCTAACTTTGGATTGCATTTTGTATAAACTTCGCTAGAAACTTAATTATTCAATGAATGTTGTGCCGGAAAACTTCAGTTTATAAAGCTTTTGCGAACTGCAATTATTGCCCAAAAGAAAAAAAAAGTTTGCTCAAAGAAAGATGCTGAAATGTTTGTCTGCAAGAGCACAGGGGCGGGCTGAGGAAATCGGACAGCACGGACTGGTCCTGTTCGTGGGACTCGATGTGCAGGGTCGTGGCCGATGGCGTCACGGTGGAACGTCCCGGCTATGAGGAGGAGCGTCCCGACGAAATTCCCGTTTCCTAACTGGATGTGTCTGCAGTCTGCGCTCCGACGGAACGTCCTTGAGACAGCCTGAGATTGTGAAGCATTTAGATTTGGCAAAACATTCGAAAGAATCATAAATAGAGACAATTTCTTGGACGAATTTTGGCATGTAAAATATTTGCTGATGAAAGTTATCTGAACGGAGACAAAAAGGTAGCACTTGTGCTCATAGCCACATGTGTCCACATGGACACATTAGAGCTGAGACCGTCCCCCGAGTGGCTGCACTTGCCCTGTGCCCACTGGGTCCCACGGAGCCGCGGAAGAGCGTCTTCTCCATAAAACAACATACTGGACAGCGTGGAACCAGCCAACGGCGTCAACAATTTCGAATTTGTCAATAATATGATATTGGGGAAAATTGGGGGATATTTTATGAAAAATAAAAGTAATAAATTATGAAAAAAGACATTCTTGAAAGAAAAAAAACACCAGTGACCTAGTTTTCAAGATAGACAGGCTTGAAAAACAAAGTTTGTAAATATGTAGCAAGAGTGATTACTCTGTGTTTTAAATGTCCCGAAAATCAATATAAGTCATTTTTCAGAATTTTACTTTAATAGAGAGGTATGTACTTTAATTTCTGAAATAATTTGTTTTGGATGATAGGTTTTAAGTAGAACTATTTTATAGGTCCACCAGTAAAAAAATAAATAAAAACATCAGACAGTAAATAGATATTTCCAAAAAAGTGTCTCTCAGCAATCGCCTGCAGGGACCCTCTTGCTGTCACGGTGTCTCGCTTCGCTTGACGAGTTTCATTGTCGTCCTGACGGGGCACCCCGCATCTGCTAGGGGCATGATCACTCTGTCCACGCCTGTCTCCCTTGCTCCCTCAGGGTACAGATGATGCCTTAATCATTTTTGTGTTAATAATTTACTCAGTCGAGCTATTCAACAAATGCTTAGTGCCTACTCTGTGCCAAGTGTTGTAAATTTGCAAACCCAGAGTTCCTGTGTAAAATGAGCCCGAACTCTGTTCGGTGTCTCCAAGTTGAGACCCCACCCCGGAGAGGAATGCGGGAAGGCGGTTCCCAGGGGGATTGAGGAAGACCTTGGGGCCCAGCCTGGAGGGGGGTCCTAATTCCATCTGGGAGCCGTGACCAGGGAGTGGAGGGCGCCATCCTGGGCAGACCACGGATGGGAGGGGGTGACAACAAAGCCCCCCCAGCCTGCTGCTGAAAACGGCTCTCATGCAGCAGACAGGGCTCCGTGCACTGCTCCCCAGGATGGTCGCTGCTCACGGTCGATGGTCTGATTAGGTTTTAACAGGAATCGAATTTGCTTCAAGGAAGGAAGACCCAGCAGTGTTTTCGTGTCAGCCAGATGTCTCGAACCATCTTCCCCTCCAACACTTGGAATCTGGCACAACCTGTAGTGCAGTTTGGCCCCGTGGACCCCCCCTCCCGTCTCATCCCGAAGCGTGTGCGTTTCGGGAAAATGTGAGCCATGTGTCGCTGACTCATTTACACTTTGCTCATCAAAACACAGTTTTGTAAGAGCTAATTGGCGCCGGGATAGCCTTTCAAATCTTTTTTATAAGTCTCTTACCAGCCCTCTCGTTTAGGAGCCAAGTGTTAACAGAATCTCAACTTCAAAAGACCGAAGTCTGGTCCCAAACGCAGACTTCTGAGCGGGTGCAGAGCTTGGCTGAGTGTTTCCCACTGATTTTGGGCTGAGCCAAGCCAGGCAGTTGGGAAAGACGCTAGAATCTCGGAGAAGTTGTCAACTGTTCTTCTTCCCTCGTGTCTTTCAGGCTGACCACAGGCCTTGAGTGGGGAATCCTGGGGGCCCCGTCACCTGTCCCCGGGGGCCAGGGGTGGCTCCACATGCGCTTGTGACCTTGTATGGGATCTCACAGGGCTTACGCAACTTCCTTCTAACAACACATTTCTTTTGCCACTGAATGGTGGTTAGAGCAGTCACTCTGTCCCTTCTCCTCACCGGAATTTAGTTGGTTCACCCACCCATTCATTCCTTCATTCGTTCGTTCCTTATTTAGCTTGTCTTAGGTGGGACACGCACCGTGAGAGCCTCTGCGAGCAGAAGGAGGCGTGGGTGGGGCCGTCCGTGCAGCAGACAGATCTGGGGGCTGCGGCAGCTGCAGGCAGGCAGGCGGCCCAGGGGCTGGTGCCGCAACGGAGGAACAGGTGAGGGTGGGGGAGAGCATTCCCGCAGGGGTGCGAGTGGCTGTCACGTGGCAGGGCTGGGAGGCAGGCCCCGGTCACACACGTCCCACGCGCCACACAGAGGGGTTTGCCTCCCCCCACGTGATGAGAAGACGTCGGCTCGTTGTGGTGGGAAGGGACACGGTCAGTCGTCAAGGTCGGATTTGTCAGAATATGATCGACATCAGCAAAACTCACCCTTTTGATCACTCTGTTCTCTCAGTTTTGACAAATGCACGCGGTTTCGTAGCCAATGTCAAAAATCAAGACATAGGGGGGACCGTCACCTCCCCAAGTTCCCCGGTGCCTTGGTGGTCACCCCCTCCCCCGCATCCGTGCCTGGAAGTATCCTCTGATTCTGTCACTAAGAAAGTGACAGAAAGTCACCAAAGCAGGGGCATCCGGTATGTAACCTCTGAGTCTGCCGCCTCCCCGTCCTGGCGCATTTGGCAGCCGGGTGTGCACGAGCCCTCAGCGGCTCCCTTTGGTTCCTGAGCCTGTTGCTGGTTGTCCCTTCAGCTGTCGAGAGATGTCTGGGCCAAGCCCGGTTCTCGGTGGTTGGGCCCAGAGCTGCCATGAGTCGTCTGTTCCTTGTCTGCAGCCGGAGCTCCGGGAGCATCTACGTTGTCCGGCGGGAGCTACCTTTACGGGACAGGGCCGCACCCCCTTCCACCATGGCGGCAGCACCACACTCCCAGCACGGCGCACACGCCCGCCACTTCCCCAGGCGGTGGCCTCCTGTGGGCGCACTGGCGCCTCCTTGGAGTTTCGAGCTGTGTGTCCCCGATGACTGGTGTCGCGACTCCTTCCACGGCGTCAGGTGGTTGTGAAATGCGCTGATCGCAGGTGCAGGACGCACAGGGCGGGACCCACTTCCTGATCTCAGCCCCCCGACTGGCTCCATGACCTTGCGCAAGTCACCCTCTCGGCCTCACTCCCGACAGCTGTTTCCTTTCGCAGCTTTGTCTAAGAGATTCAGCAAAAGTCATGAGGGTGGTGCACGGTTGGCTGGTGCACGGTTGGCTGGTGCATGGTTGGCTGGTGGTGCCAACGAGGGTGGTTCACGGTTGGCTGGTGCATGGTTGGCTGGTGCATGGTTGGCTGGTGGTGCCAACGAGGGTGGTTCACGGTTGGCTGGTGCATGGTTGGCTGGTGCATGGTTGGCTGGTGGTGCCAACGAGCGTGGTGCACGGTTGGCTGGTGTCCTGAAACCCTGAAATGGCGCAGACCCCGGTTCCAACCCCAGCCCCACCCCGCGTGGTGGTGGCCCACCTGCCGCCTGTGCTCCAGGGTCGCTCCGAGACTTGGATGTGATCGCTGACAACAAGGGCCCACCTGGGAACACTCAGCGTTGCGTGGAGTGTGTCTGGGGGCTCAGCGATGACCAGCCTGCCCCAGGACCCCTGAGATCCTCCTGCAGCAGGAGACCTGGAGGGGAAAAAGCCACCAAGAAATGACTCCAGGGACCTGCAGAGAGGTCCCCGAGGTGCCAGGACTACACGTGAGATGAGCATCAGGCTCACGAGCTCGGCTTCCAATACACACACCCAAAATATCAACAATTCTCTTACCTCCTCTTGCTGGTACCGTGTCTCCACTGTCTCTATCTGAGTTGTCCCTGAACGTCAGCCAACGAGAAATGTGCATACTCTGTGGTCCAATACGGAAACTGGACCCACAGCCGGTGTCGGACCCACAGCTGCCTCACCTCAGGGAGCAGAGCCCTGGTCTTGGGTTATGTCCTTCCTATTGCGGACGAAACACTAATGGCAGAGAAGGGCATGTATTTGTAGGGTTTACATTTAAAGTGTGGAAATAAAAACTATCAACCCGGTGTTAGTTCAAAAAATTCTTCTGAAAATTTGACTAATTATTTGGACATCCGGTTCTGGCCAACAGGGGGCAACAGAAATGGGTTTTGCCCTCCTGCCGTGAACTACCAGAAACGGGGTGCAAAGTAGAGAGTGCAGTTTTCAACACTGGAGAGCAGACAGCACAAACCTGTGGTCCCTGGGAGAAGAGAAAAGAGTGTCCTACGGCTGCACAGCTCACTGCAGAGGGTGGGGGGGGTGAAATAGAGGTGGCAATGTCACCGAGTCCAGGAGAGAGAAACTGGAGCCCAGGGAGGGAAATTTGTCAGGACTCAGAGGGCGGAGGACTGCACAGGAAGGAGCTTCCAAGAGAGGGCTCCAGACATCTGCAGAGAGGTCCCCCGAGGTTTTGGCTGAGCGTGGATCTGTGCGTGTGTGCGAAGAAATGCTGAAGGCAGGGGAAGAACCACCCAAGAGGAGCAGGCAGAACAGAACTTGGAGCTCACAAGGGTTGGAATAGTTTGTGTTCCCACAAGCTAGGGCGGGAAGACCTTCCGAGGCACAGGGCACTGAGTAGAACCCTCACAAGAGTATTGTCTGAGTAACGGCGGTAAATTAGTCTTAGCCTAAGGCTGTTCTGGACCCACCCTGACAACACTCTAAAGCAAGCCTCAGAAGGATCTAACTGATTCCAGAGAACTGCACACCAGAATAAAATAGAATAAAATCCAACACTATTTAAAGGAGTATAACAAAAGCCAGAAATCAACAGTGAGCATCCACAATGTCTGGCATTTAATCAAGAATAACCAGACAGGAAGAAAATTAAAAGGAAAAATCCAAAGGAACTTAAGTAACTCAAACAATTTTGAAAGAGGAAAACAAAATTGGAAGACACATGAGTGCAAGATGTACTATTAATATTAGGCCTCTATAGTCAAGACAGTGTGACAGATACATAGGTCAACAGAACAGAATCGAGGCTGGAAACAGACCCAGTCAGTAGATTTTTTTTCCACCAGAAGTGCCCACATAACTCAGTGGAATAGATACTCTTTTTGACAAATTTAAGAAGGTTAAAATCATGCAAAATATGTTTTCTGACCACAAGATGACTTATTTAACTAGATAGCAGTAACAGAAAGATGTCTGAAAACACCCTAAATATTTGAAGTTAAACAACACACTTCTAAATAACTCATGTGTCAAAAGAGAAATCACTGGGGAAATTAGAAAGTATTCAGAACTGCGTGAAAATGGAAACGCAACACTCAAAATGTATAGGATGCAGTTAAACTAGTACTTTGGAGGAAAATTTATAGCATTAAATACTTAAATTAGAAAAGAAGAAAGGTCCCAAATCAATTGTCACCTTGAGGAACTAGAGAAAGAAGGGAAATGAAACTCAACAGGCAGAAGGAAGAAAATAAGAGAAGCCGATGTAATCAGAAACAGAAGCACAGAGAAAATCAATTTCACTGGCTCTTTTAATCCCGGAGTTTGGCCGTACGCCGCTCTGATCTAACAACTGCAAAGCGGTTATCCTCCTTCCTAAGTTACAGAAACAGGCACACAGGGATTGGCAGCTCTCGCCAAGACAGGGCAGCTGGGGTATGAACACAAACCCTTTTTGTTTTTGGAAACTCTACTCACTTCCTGCCACACCAGCAGCCCCCCCACTCCCACAGGGCCAGCGAGTCTGAGCCCGATGGACTGTGTCGCCAGGCACCCCGCACCAACTATGGCTCCTAAAATGCTTCAAGTTGCTGGGATCCCGCATCATTAGTGCCAGACCGCACGGATGCTCACGCGTTTCAGACTCGTGTCTGTCAACACGCAGGGCCTCATGCACTCCACCCTGGGACGCTCGTGTCTCGGGAGACGCCAGAGAGAATGACATCGCTGGTGTTGCTCCCGCCTTGAGGACAGCGACCCAGAGATGTGTGGTGGGAGACAGCATGATGAATTGGACCCGGGCCCCAAGGGATGTCCAAGTGCTGGGTGTCACGGTTTCAGAGGCATCGAGAAGGAGATTTGTTCTGCGGTGCCAGGGAGTGTGGCCAGGCCGCCCCTCCGGACCTCGTCAGAGGCTTCTCCAGCAGGGTGCTGGACAGAGATGCGAGGGCAGCCTCCACACACCACCCTCTCTCCCGTGAAATCCTGGACAGGCCCTGCTCCAAGCAGTCTTGATCTTGAACTCAAAACAGCAGCCACAGAAAATAGGAGGCGGGGACATGTTTTATCATTATTGTTACACGCTTGTCCTGGCAGGTTGCTGAGCTGCCTGCGGTGGCCACCCCATGACCTGTCAGTGCACACGTGGCTGCCACCCCGACATCGGGACGACAGCACCCCGCACACCCTCTTACTCATCTGCTCTGTAGTCAGTTTGGACAAAAAGGAGCTTTGGAAAAAGAGACAACTCAATCGAACAGACGTTCCATGCAACACACATGTGACGCACGGATGCTGAAACGCCGGGTTCTCCTGCGCTGCCTGCAAAGCTCCGGCAGGGCGGGGTGCGAGGGCGCAGGACGGCGTGAGCCTCCCTGGGGTCGGAGAAACCGCCGCTCGAAGGAGAGGGCGTCCCTGTGCTTCGGTGACTGACAGGTGATAATGTTTTATTGGAGCAGAAACATTTCTGGACTGATTCACTCCTTCACTCATCTGGATTGGGGAGAGGGTGTCAGGGAGAGAGAAAACGCGAGAACAGAGGCGGATTAAGGGGCTGAGACGAACTCGTGTGCCAAACCTCACACGCGGTGTGCCCGACTTTTACATCGCGGAGGAAACGTCGCCAGAGCACATGAAAGTGCTGTTCACCGAGGCTGAGGGGTCGACCTCCTGCCACTAGTGGCTGCTGCCCCGTCTCTCCCGCGCCGCTCCCCTCCCCCTCCCCACCGGCCAATGAACTTGTTTTTCCTTCCTTGTGAATCTGTCGAAGTCAGAACATTAGTTAGATTTGAAGCAACATGATCTAAAGTTACTCGGAAAGAAAACGGTGTCAGGTCTCCTTAACGGCACTTCCCGTCCCAGACTCGGCCCAGGGATGTGCCGTCCACACCGGCAGATCCTGCTCTCGGCTCCTCCTGCCAAGGGCAGGCACGGCAGAGACCCAGCCGGCTTTTCTGTTGCAGCAAAGTGGGAGTCGCTCCCCCCGAAAGCCTGGCTCAGCCCCTTAAGGCGGCGTCGGCTCTTGCGGCCCGGAGCTTCTGAACCTGTGACTCTCAGGCAGTGGCGACACTGATGGCTTGTTCGCTCATGTAGGAGTTTTGGGGCTTTTCTCCCCTTATTCCGTTGATCAAACCTCAGAGACCACTCACAGCCCCTCCCTCTGCTACGACCTTCGCCGCAGAACTGGGGACAGGAGGGCAGCTGGGCCGTAGATGTGGCGGTGGGAGGTCACATGAGCACTGGACGGAGCGGGGAGGAAGGGGAGCGGCAGACGATGAGCTGGGCGCCAGCGCTCTGAGGGCCGGGGCGCGAGGGGACCAGGCCCTCCCCGAGGCACCGACGCGCAAAAAGGAGCACGCCACCTGCTTCCTGCCGCCAAGAGGACACGTCAGTTTGCCAGAGAAGGGCAGAGCGTGAGACGACCTTTTCTCAGCCTTTTGCTTGGTTTTTGTTTACCTACAAGTTTGTTTTTAAAGGAAGTTTAACTTTGCTGCACTGGGAAAGCACAACACGTAATACTATTTTGTAAAAGAAACGTGCATTGCCTCACTTATGTTTGGTGCAGACCTGGGTCTTCCCACATGCTGGGCTTGCTCGAGGAGACACCAGACCAGGGCAGGAGGACGGAGATTCACCCACTCGCCCTTCCGGGAATCACCACCTCGCCCCGGCCAGATCAGGCCCCCTTCGCCTGGATGGGGGACACCCCTTCTCCTCTGCATCCGGTTTCATGTTTCTGCAGAGCCGTGGGGTCAGACCACAAAATTGGGCCATTAGGACCTTTCTGTTGGACCCCAACACACCCTTGCCCATCCTCCCAAGGTTAGACATGCGATCCTTCGGGTTAGGTGGATAATTTGAGTTTGTGATTTTGTTTATCCCGTGACTCTCATGGTGGGGTCCTGGGCCAGCAGCAGCGCGTCACGTGGGAACTTGCTACAAACTCAGACCCTCGGGCCCCTGCCCAGACAGTGGGGTGGGTCTGCCTTTAACAAGCCCTGCGTGTGATTCTGAATCGCTGGTCTGTGGAACTGCACTCTTTACATGGGTGACTTTTATGTAAGTGAATTGTGTCTTAACGAAGATGTCAAACAAACAAGCAAAAAGATCATTGACTCACTGAGGTGAACATGGTAACAATGTGTTGTATTGTGGGATTATGGTTTGCAAGGCAAACATGGTAACAATGTATCACATTATATCATATTGTGGGTTTATGGTATGTGAGACAAACATGGTAACAATGTATCACACTGTATCGAAAGGTGGGTTTATGGTACGCAAGGCAAACATATGGTAACAATGTATCACATTATATCATATTGTGGGTTTATGGTATGCAAGGCAAACATGGTAACAATGTATCGCACTGTATCGAAAGGTGGGTTTATGGTACACAAGGCAAACATGGTAACAGTGTATCACACATGGTAACGGCAGCTCCAAGGCGGGGATGGAGGCCGTGGAACCACCCTGTTGTAAGGTCGTCACGCTATGAGTGCAGTAGTATGATATCATTTAAAGATAGATTTTGATAAGTTAAATTTGTAACTTTATTGTAAGCCCTATTGCAAACACTAAAACTAAAACAAGCAGTATAACAGATAAAACAATAATGGAGATAAAGTGGAATAATAAAAAATACTCAATCCAATAGAAGGAGGAAGACAGGAACACAGCTTTACAAAGAACAGATAAGACAAATAGAAACTAAGTAGCAAGGAGGTAGATTTAAATTCAACTTCCTAATGAGAGAAAGATCGTCAGATTGGGTGTAAAAACAAGGTCCAACTCTGTGCTATTTACAAAAAACCAAAAACAAAACCATTTAAACATAAAAACGTAGATGGGTTGAAAGTAAAAGCACAGCTATACTCTGGAAATACTAATCAAAAAAAAGCTGGGCTGGAGGTGTAAATATCAGATAAAGTAGACATCAGAGCAAGGATTATTACCAGAGATGCAGAGGAACATTTTATCGTAATAAAAGTGTTGTTTTGCAGGAAGACATATTAATTGTAAGTGTACGTGCACCTACCAGCAGTTTCAAAACACATGAAACAAAAAATAAAGGAGAAATAGAAAAATCCACAAGTATAGTTAGAAGGTTCAACTCTCCTCTCTGTAAACTATAGAACAAGAAGACAGAAACCAGTAAGGATATAGGAGTCCTTGTCACGGTATCATCCACGTTGATCTAATTGGCATTTGTTGAACAATCCTCCCAATCTAAGCAGAATGCACTTTATTTTTTCACAAGTGCACACGGAACATTCACCGAGATAAACCACATTCCAGGCCATAAGACAAATCTCAACAAATGTAAAAGAAGTGAAATTATGTGAAATATGTTATATGGCCACAACAGAATTAAATCAGAAACCAGCAATATATATCTCTCCAAGTATTTGGAAGTTAAACAACCTACTTTTAAATAATCCATAGATCAAAAAATCTAAAGAGAAACTAGAAAAAAAAATTTAATTGAACTAAAAAGGAAATGCAATATATGACAATTTGTTAGATGCTGGTAAGGCAGTAGCTAGAGGAAAATTTATAGTATTAAAATGTATATATTTGAAAAGAAGAAAGTTCTCAAATCAATAAGCTTCCACTTTCAAGAGCCTGGAAAAGGAAGAGGGCAATAAATTCAAGGTAAGAAGAAGAAAGGAAATAATAAAGATGACAGCAGAAATCAAGACCTTGAGAACAGAGAGATAATAGAGGGAAAAAATCAATGAAACTAAAACTAGGTTCTTTGAATGAAATGAAAATTTATTAAGTCTACAGCCAGACTAATCAAGGAAAAAGAATATGCAAATCACCAATACCCAGAATGAAAAGGACACAGCACTACAGATTCACGGACATCTGTCGTCCGTGGAATAGTGAGGGATATCACCAGGGAGTATTAACCTTTTTGACAATACATTAAGTAAGGTAAATGTAATGGACAAATTTCTTGAATGATATAGTTACCAAAGCATACCAAAAAAGAATTGGATAACTTGAATAGTTTTTATATCTAACATAAAATTTGAATTTATATTTTAAAATTTTCTACAAAGAAAACTCCTGACCCAGGTGGTCTAACTGGTGAATTCTACCAAACATTTAATAAATAAACAATATCAATTCTATGTAAATTTTTCTGGAAAATAGAAGATGAAGAAATACTTCCCAGCTCATTTTTTGTGGTCTGGGATTATCCGGATTATGTCAAAACTAGACAGATATTGCAAGTAAAGACTACAGGCACAGACTCAGACATTCTTAACAAAATTTAGCAAACCAAATCCAGCAATATATAAAAGGGATACTGTCATGACCATGTTCTGCTTATCCTAGGAATACAAGGTTGGGTCAGCATTTGAAAACAAGTGAATGTAATTCACCATTTCAACAGACTAAAGGAGCAAACCATATGATAATCTCAATATACACAGAAAAAGCACTTAACAAAATGCAACATCCATTAATACTTTTAAAGGGAAAACTATGGTAATTGGGAATAGAAGAGAATCTCAACTGCGTGATAGGTATCTGTGAACACCTGTCACCACACTTCATGGTTAAAGGCTGAATACATTCTTCCTAAGAAACAGGGTAGGGAGGTCTGCTCTTAACACTTCTATTTAATATTGTGCTAGAGGTTCTAGCCTATAAAATAAGGCTAGAAAAAGAAATAAAAAGCATACAAGCCAGGCGCGGTGGCTCACGCCTGTAATCCTAGCACTATGGGAGGCCGAGACAGGCGGATTGTTTGAGCTCAGGAGTTCGAAACCAGCCTGAGCAAGAGCGAGACCCCGTCTCTACTAAAAATAGAAATAAATTAATTGGACAACTAAAAATATATAGAAAAAAAAATTAGTCGGGCATGGTGGCGCATGCCTGTAGTCCCAGCTACTCGAGAGGCTGAGACAAGAGGATCGCTTGAGCCCAGGAGTTTGAGGTTGCTGTGAGCTAGACTGACGCCACGGCACTCACTCTAGCATGGGCATAAGAGTGTGACTCTGTTTCAAAAAAAAAAAAAAAAAAGACATACAGATTGCAAATAAGAAATAAAATTGCCTTTATGTACACCCAGAATGAACATTTGTGTAGAAAATCCCAATCTCAAAAAAAAAAAGTTCAAGAGCTGATAAATTTAGCAAAGTTACTGGACAGAAGTTCAGTGTATGAAAATCAGTTATATATCTATATACTACCAATGGACAATTGGAAATTGGATTTAAAAGTATTCACAATAACATCATAAATGTGAAATACTTAGTGATATATCTTCCAAATATGTGCAAATTTGTATACTCGCTGTAAGACATTGATGCTAAAAAAGTATAAGAAGACCTAAATAAATGGAAAGATGTACCATGTTCATAGACTTGAAGACTTGGTATTTAGACTTAATGAAGATGTCAATTACCTGCAAACTGAGCTATAGAGTCAATGCAATTTCAATCTAAATCTCATTAGGCTTTTTTTTTTTTTTTTTGAGACAGAGTCTTGTTCTGTAGCTCTGGGTAGAGTGTGGTGGCATCATCATAGCTCACTGCAGCCTCAAACTCCTGGGCTCAAGTGATCCTCCTGCCTCAGCCTCCCAGAGTGCTAGGATTACAGTTGTGAGCCACCACACCCGGCCTCATTAGGCTTTTTTAAATGGAAGTTGCAAGCTAATTCTAAAACTTACATGAAAATCCAAAGGAACTTAAATAATGCAAATGATTTTGAAAGAGGAAAACAAAATTGGAAGACACATGAGTGCAAGAGGTACTATTAATATTATGCCTCTATAGTCAAGACAGTATGACAGATACATAAGTCAACAGAACAGAATCAAGGCTGTAAATAGACCCAGTCCGTAGATTTTTTCCACCAGAAGAGCCCACATAACTCAGTGGAATAAAGATATTCTTTTCAACAACTGGTTCTGAAACAGCTGTACATCAATCTGCAAAATTAAATGAACTCAACCCACATCTTGCACTAAATACAAAATCCAACACATGATATGGTCATAGACTTAGAGGTAAAACTTCAAACCATAAAACACTAGAAGACAGCATAATAAAAAAACCCTTTGTGATAATTTGTTAGGCAAAGAGTCTTAGGACACAGAAAACATGACCATAAAAGGAAAAAATTGATAAACTGAAATTTATCAAAATTGAACGCTTCTGCTCGTTAAAGACTTAAGAAAATGCAGAGACCAGACACCAACATGGAGAAAGTGTTTATTTACAAGACACATATCTGATGGGACTTGTACCCACAATACTTAACTCTTCCAACACAATGCTAGGAAGATAAATACTCCAATAAAAAGTAGGCAAAACATTTGAAATAATACATGAAATAATACACAAAAAGATGCTCGACATCATTAGGCATTATGGAAATTAAGATTAAAACCATCACGAACTGCCACTGCACCTTTACTAGAATGGCCAAAAAAGAAACAAAAGAAAAGATAAAGACGGTGCCACGTGCTGTGAAGACGCCGGTGGGGACGTGGCCTGGTGCAGCCACGTCGTGAGACCACGGAGTCTCGCACGTGAGATCCAGCAATCCCTCTCCCAGGACAAAGAACATACAACCCCACAGACCTGCAGGCGAATATTTACAGCAGTTTACTCGAAATTGCCCAAGACTGGACGCAGCCCGACGCCGTCAGCTGGTGAGCTCATGAACCAGCCCGCGCTTCCGTCCAGGTGGTGGAATGCAAAATAGGGCGGTGAACTGATACTGCCACACACGTCCCCAAAGCATGAGGCCAGGTGAGAGGAGCCAGGCTGGCACAGCTCCATCCTGTTGGATTCCACTCACAGGGCGCTCTGGAGAGGGTGAAACCACAGGGCAGAGAGGAGAGAAGAGCTGTCAGGTGGGGAAACATTGGGAAACACCCAATGTTTTCTGTCTCTGCTGAGGCAGGACGCCCCCCTCTAAACGCAGGCGTCGGGCCGTACATCCGAAAGGGGTGTGTGTTCCTGTGTGTAGAGTGCGCCTCCACAAACCTGCACTTTAATAGCAGAGTGCAAAGGACCTGGCCGTAGGGGGCGGAGGCCCTGCTGCCGATGCCCACCTTGTCTGCGAGTAGAACAGGAAACGTGTCCCCGGGAGCAGCTGGCCCCAGGCGTGGGGGAGGGAGGTGCCGGGGTTGGGGGCAGGCTGGGAGGTGGGCTCCACGCAGGGGCCCCCCCGGCTCTGACCGGCGTGGCAGGGGTGGGGTCTGTAGAATGTGCTCAGCGTCGGGGCAGAGCTGACATTTGCTGCTTCTCAGGCACCAGCCATAGCCCGAGCTGTCCAAGTTTGCATTCTCTGACAGGTGACCTGGGTGCCCAGGCATGCACGCACACGCACGCACACACACACACACACGCACACACACACGCATGCATACGCATACACGCACACACACGCATGCATACGCATACACGCACACACACGCACGCACACGCACACACACAGGCCCACACATAGACACGGGCTCTCACTCTCACGCCCACGGATGCTGGCCGGAGCTCGGTAAAACAGCATGAGCATCCCACACTCTCAAGTCCTGGCCCACCGTGCCCATGGCAGACGGGGTCCTTGCCGGTCACCGCTGTTGCTGAAGCACGCTGGGCTGCGGGGTGCCCGAGGGGAGCCGCACGGGGATGGGCAGACCCAGAGGCCTTTCTCCTGGGAGGACGAGTTGGGAGCTCGGTCCCTCCCTGCGTTCGAGGATGCCGTTTTCATCACAGGGTCCAGATGAAGTTACGCTAATGGCATCCGCGTTTGGCCTTTTGCCCCCTTTCCTTATAAATCAGCTGGTAACGGAGACCGAGCTCGCTGCCAGGAGCTGCTCCTCCCAGCAGAGGGCCAGGCCGACCCGGGCGAGTGCCCTGGCCCAGCGCAGGCTCCGTCACGTGCGGAGGGACAGCCAGGCGTCCACCGCACGCCAGAGAGCTCCTCGCCAACCCCCACTTTGGCTCCGGGGCTCTGGGCCGCCTGTTCTCCCAGAGGGGGCCCTCGGGGTGAAGGCAGAAGATGACTCTAAAACATAAGTGCCAGCGGTGGGTCCCCCACATCGCGCGGGCGCCCAGTTCTCCCGGCGACGACAGCGCAGCAGTCAAAGTAGCAGACAGGGCTGCTGGAATGTGCAACCCAGGGTGTAAAAGCTGCATGCATTTAAGCTCCTCTGTGTTGGAAGAATGTATGCAAAGTAAAATAAACACTGAGCTCTCTGGGAGGGCTCCTGGCTTCTGGCTGGGCTGGGGGATGTGCTTGGCCAAAGCATTCGAGGCAGCCAGGCTTGGGCTCCGAAGGTGCTGACCCCCATGAGACACAGGGACACATTCAGGACACTGGACCAGGAAGGCTCTGGCAACCCGGCTGGAGGGGCAGGGGAGGCCCTGGGGGTGCAGGAGGCTCCCTCTGCAAGCGGAGCTGGGAGTCTGGCCTGCAGGTCCCCGGGCCAAGGATGCCACGCCACTGGTCTGGCCTGCAGGTTGGGTCTTGCTGAGGTCCCTGCGGAGGTCCCTGAGGATCCTGCTCACCTGGCTGGTGCGCCCTGAGAGGATAGAGCCGGGCGGGGACACTGAGGCAGTCTGTCTTTGCCTGGTGTGGCCCAGCAAAGCTGCCTCCAGCCTTTCGGATCCTGCCGGGCCCAGCAGAAGCCCAGCACCCCTGGGCTCAGGTCCCTGGTGCACTGGGCTCCGAGCACCTGCCCGGGCATATCACTGTAGTGTCACACGTGACATGAGAACACACGTGTCCTACTAATAACCAAATTCTCTTCGATTAAGATGCAGATTATATTGAATGCAGGAAGGAAAATCTGAACGCAGCATTTCCCAGTGTCTGTAATTAGAACAACGTGCGCGTGCACCAATTAAACACCGTAGGACAGTCTGCCGCGCTCTGCCAGGTCACACCGTTTGCGGCAACGTGTTACAAACCACGGACCCCAGTGACGTCCCCCCCAGAGTTTATTTGGGTTCTTTTTTCCTTTCTTCTGGCTTTTTTTTTTCTTTTGGACTTGAAGAAATCTCTGTAAACTGAATCTCAGAAATGCTGAGAGAATCCCGAATGTGGTTTATAGAAACAGTTTGAAGTAGTCCAACTTAATTCCAGATTGCCTGCGTGTTTTCTTACATCTGTGAAATCAAAACCAGACAGAATGCTTTATGAAAACGCAGTGCCTGACGCTAATTTTTTTCCCATGGCTAATGTAATCGGTCTCAACTCTCAGCTTCTCTGCGTGTTTATCTTGGAGCGTCTCGAATCACGTCAGCCCTCCGTCTCCTCCTCCGGGTCTTCGCCCGTCTCTCTCCCCCAGCGGGGTCGCAGGACAGGGGCCTGGGAAGACGGGCCAAGCACCCGTGAGGCCTGCAGCCGACCCTGGGCCCCGGCCCTGCCCTCACACGAGCTCTGGCCCCCGGCCCCCAGCCCTCCTTCCGTGGCCCCGTTTCCACGCTGCAACCGCCTGCTGGCCCTGAGCTGATTCACACACGCTGTTTCCAAGCAAACCGTGAGCCTCCCCGCCTCCTGCTGCCCTGCGTGACCCTGCAGGAGTGCCACGCTTCCGTGCCCAGGTCCGATTCCACCCCTCCGTGCCACCCCCAACCCCTCCTCTACCCCAAACCCCCGCGCTCCTGCGTAACTTTGTGCATCATCATTGCAGCATCCAGCCCATCTGTCGTCTGCCGAGTGTCTGCGCAGACCTGGGTGTCGTGGCAGTCACCCCAAGTAACTACACTGCCGTGCGGAGAAAGACTCTGAGTCCATGTCCGGCTTGGGTCCCCAGGATTCTGACTGGGGTGCGCTCGTTTATTCTGGGATGGGCCCCAGAATTTGCCTTTCTAACGAGCTCTCGGGTTGTTGGCACTGCTGGCCCCGGGCTAGCAGCCTCAGTGTCCCTGGGAGCCTGTCAGACCTGCAGAGCCTCAGTCTGCCCGGACCCACCGCGTGAGAATCTGCATTTTAACAACACTCCGGGTGGCACCTGTGTGTGTTGGAGTTTGAGAGGCGCTGACTTAGACCCTGAGGTCCCTGTGTCCTTGTGTCCCTGAGACCTGCACACAGGAGGCCCTACAAACACGCTTGGAGGACAAACGCTGCCTCATTGTTCCCTTTTGAGAAGGGAGAACCTCCCTTCCCAGACCTTGTGCATAGAATGTTCTCCAAGCGGGGACAGTGTTGTATTAAACGCACTGGGGTGACATTGCTCACGCAGCAGCCCTTTGTGCAGCCTCTGGAGCAAGGAGGGCAGGTGGCCTCAGCAAAGGCTCCTCCATGAAGTCAGCGCTGCTCCCTGCAATTACAGCTTACTGGGCCTTCCCACGTGCAGAACTGTCACCGTCGCTCTGACGACAGAACCCCAAACGCCTGTCTCAAACAGCACTTGAGAGAAGAGCCGGAAGGATGAATATGGTACCGCTTGGATGCCAGTCCCCACGCAGTGGGGGGATGTGACGGTTTGTCCCAGCCGGGGTCTCTCGTGGTAACTTCCAATCGGGCCCAGGAAGGGATGTTCGGATGTGTGGACGTGCACACCTGCACACCCCTGGGACCTCCTCTCTGGAAACACCTTGGTGCGCTCGTTTATTCATGTAGTCAACACGTTTATTGTGCTCCTACTGTATGCCAGGCACCGGGCTGGGTGCTGGGGACATGCTGCCCCAGAGGGAAGTGTTCCCGCGCGATCATTGCGTAGAAGGCGGTTCAGAAATAGTCACCAGGCAGAAGGCGGCAGACTCCAGAGACCGTCCAAGAGCCCCGTGGCCGCCTCTGCTTTCCCACCTGGTTTCCTCGTCGTGATACTTTGGGCTGCAAACTGGGCACTCACACATAGGGCTCTGGGCTCCGGCCCAGCAGAGGAGCCAAGTGGATGGAAGTGACGATTTGGGACTTTTCGTGGGTTTTGTTTGTGTTGGTTACTCTGCTCCCAGGAATCTCGGGCGACGCAGCCAAACGCAGTTTGTCTTTCTGTCCATTAAAAGCAGCCAGCTTCTGGCGGGAGAGCGCAGGGCGCCTGGAGCTCCAGCTGGGGCTGGGCCAGGGCGCTCCCAGGACGCTGGAGTTCGGTGGATGCCGGCTTTGGGGTCTGAAGCTCAGGACTCAGGTCCGCCAGGTGCCCTTTGCCAATGTGGGGCTTTGACTGATCCCTGGCTCGTGGGGACAGCAGTGACATCATCCACCCCATGGTGGGAGCAGGTTAGTCTAAAGGTGCATCTGAAGGTGCTCGGGGAACATTTTTAACGTGTTTCTTTCTCCTCCTTCGTTACAGAAGAGAGCAGGAGAGGCAGAGGAGGAGACCAGACCAGAGCAGGAGGAACGAGCAGCGAGGCTGCCAGGGAGGGAAGGGGCCCGGGGGGTCGAGGTCAGGAGCTCCCAGCTTCTCCCTTGGGAACCAATTGATGGGGTTCATTCAAGTCATTAATTCATTCATTGATTCCCCAAAGAGCAAATACCAAGACGTGGTAACAGGCCCCGTGGAATATTTAGAAGAGAAAGTAAACACGTCCTGCTCTCACGGAAAATAGACAAGTACGAAAAAGCAGTTTGCTCCGTGTGCTGCAGTGACAGCTCTGGGAGTCACTGATGCTTCTGTGGTCACCCCAGGATGGGGAGCTCGGGTGCTTCTCTCAAGGCCACTGTGTCCCCAAATTCATAGGGTGAAGCCCTCACCCTGTGCTACAGCATTTGGAGATGGGGCCTTTGGCAGGTAACCAGGTTTAGAGGAGGCCACAAGGGTGGCCCCGTGGCAGGACTAGTGTCCTTATAAGAAAGGACGGGACTACATGGAGCTAACTCTCCCTCCACCTCGCGAGGACACAGTGAGAAAGCAGCCACCTGCATGTCACGAATGGAGTCACCAACACCTTGATCGCGGGCTTCCAGTCCCCGTAACTATGAGGGATAGATTTCTCTTGTTTAAGCCAAGCAGCGCATGGCACTTTGTTAGGGCGGCCGGAGCTCGCTGACATGCTGAGCCGTCACCAACACTTTCCCGGTGGAAGCTTTCTGTGCGTGTTCCCCGCGGGGGGATGGAGCAGGGAAGGGCGTCAGTGGCAAGGCTGCTGGTGACACTTGCTGGGCACGGGCAGGAGTCCGAAGCAAGTGGTTTGGAAACTGCCTCCTTGGTAACACTTTTAGGAAATGGAGATAGATTTCAAGGTCATGTCCGCTTTGTGCAGAAGGATGACAAGCCATAAAAGGGAAAAGATGGGAGACCTGCAGGTGGCATCTGTCCCGTGGGATTTGGGGCCACAGGTGTCTCCAGTCCATTTTCCTGGATCTCAACTCCCTACTCCTCAGGAACCAGAAGCCCAGGAGTTTAGGTCACCTGAGCAGAGCCAGATGGCTGGTCCATGGTCCAGGCCATAACAACAAGGACTGTGTTGGGAATTGGTGAATGATGATGGTGGTGATGGTGAAGTGATCATGGTGATGTTGGTTGTGGTGATGGTGATGATGGCGATGATGAAGGTGATGGCGATGATGGTGATTATGGTGATGGTTGTGGTGATGATGATGGTGGTGGCAATGATGGCGATGTTGGTGATGATGGTGATGATGGTAGTGAGGATGATGATGGTGATGATGATGGTGGTGGCGATGATGGCAATGTTGGTGATGATGGTGGTGAGGATGATGATGGTGATGATGATGATGGTGGTGGTGAGGATGATGGTGGTGGCGATGATGGTAACAATAGTGATGACATTGATTGTGAGGATTACCTTAGTCCGTTTGGGCTGCTATAACAAAATACCACAAATTGGGTGGCTTGTAAACAACAGAAATTCATTTCTCACAGTTCTAGAGGCCGGGAAGTCCAAGATCAAGGGACCAGAGGCCCCAGTGTCTGGCGAGGGCTGTTTCCCCACAGATGGCCGTCTTCTCACTGAGTCCCCGCGTGGCGGGAGGGGAGAAGGAGCTTTCTCAGGCCTCTTGTATAAGGCACCAAATTCATTCACAAGGGCTCCACCCTATGACCTAATCACCTCCCAAGGCCCCTCTCCTAACACCACCACATTGAGGGTGAGGGTTTCAACATACGAATTTCAGGGGGACACAGACATTCGGACCACAGCGAGGACCAGCACCCACTGCGCGAGGGCTCTGGCCCAACTACTTGGTCTATTTCCCACCCCAAGTCTCCGAGGTTGGGATGTCACTGTTCCTCTTCCTGATGAGAACTGGGGGCTTGGAGCCGGGTCGACTTGCTTGGGCCACACAGCCCATAGGTGGCAGCAGGTCGCAGCCGCGCCACGACCTCAGCGCCACCGATGTCATTCAGCACCTGAGGAGGGAGGGCTGCATGTCTCAGAGCAGGGGTCCGCCTTGTCCCAGGTCTCCACAGGGCCACTCGTCCCTGCCAGGTGGTTTCTCTGCACACACCGTGTGGGGGGCCTGGGCGGGCATGGCCTTCCCTAACTGAGGTCAATGCCTGCGGGACCCCCACAGCTCCCAGCCTTGCGGCTTCAGCTCCCGGTGCCAGGCTGGTGTCTGGAAGCAATTAACTGACGCTCACGGGAGATGGCCCCTCGCAGCCCGGCTCCCCCGTGTTGGGAGTGGGCAGGAGGCAGAGGCTTCCCTGCGCTGGGATTTGCTTCAGGGTAGATTTATTTCCCATCCAGCTGTTTGTCGACACGTCAGCTGGTTCACATCAGAGGAAGCTGAGTCCGCGGCGTGAACCGATGTCCACGCAGGCGAGGGCAGGGTCGGGAATGGCGTGTCTCTGACTTCAGCCCTGCTGGGTGTCGCTCGGCTGTGGACACAAGTTCTGTAGGCCCGGAGGAGTGGGCTAACAGTGGATTGTCTGTCTTGCGTCGTGATCCGCAGATCTGATGGGATGTTCTGGGGTTAAAGTGCGCTGCGCTTTGAGGCCGTCTCTCTGGTCGCAAACCCCCTGTCCTCAGAAGGCAGCTGGGCTGTGTCGTAATCACACACCGATCTCCAAATACGCAACGTGTGCGCAGAACACGCTTTTGGATGGGAGAACGTCCGCGGTGTGTACAGACGAGATCCCCAGCCTGGAGAGCTAAAGGCAGGAGGAGGCCGAGGCGGGCGGCAGGCCCTGCCTTTCTGGGCAGCTTCGTGCCAGGGCTGCGCCGCTAAACATGGCTGTTGGCTTGGGCCCCGGTGGGTGGTTTTCTGAACGTGCACGACTCGGTTCACACTGAGGATCTGCCATGAGGCCGTTGAGTGGAGGATTTTCTTGGAAACGGGAAGGGATCTGAGCGGCGGGGGTGGGGTCTGCAGCAGCCTGTGCCTGGCCTAGGAGGGCCACTGCAGGGCGGGCGCTGGAGCAAGGGGACTGTCTCAGGGATGTGTCTCTGGCATGTCATCAGGCTTGGCACGACAGGGGCACAGTTCTCGCAGGAGGGAGAATCCCACTGATGGGGCTTCTGGACGTTTGCTTAACAAAGGGTGGAAGTGGCCGTTGCTCTGGGATTTCGGGGAGTCCCAGATGCAAACAAGAAAAGAACCCAGAATGGCGAGAAAGCCCCGATGACTCTCTTGTTGGCTTCCTTGCCCTGAGCTTTCTAAAAAGAAATCTCTCCCAGAGTAATTTATACTCCGTGCAAACCGGTCACGGACGTCCCCCGTGGGTTTGGGAAGATGGGGCAACGTTCCAAAGAGAACACTGAGGATGACCCGACGGCCAGATAGCCACTCCCACGATGATTAACCGGGGAACGGGAACTGCTCTCCCCAGAGGAGGCCGCGTCCTGATCCACAGACATCTGTGGCTCGGCCAGATCAGCAACATTCTGTTTTTACTTGGGGTCTGTGCTCTGACTCACAACATCTGGAACTCCAGCGCCTCCGGGACCAGCCCTACCCTTTCGGTTTGTAGGTGGGGAAACTGAGGCCAAGAGGGGCATGGTTCTCCCAAAGCGACACTGACAATGTGAAGTTGGGCTTGGGAGCTGAGCGCCCTGAATTGCAGCCTTGATGAGTCTAGAGGCCCCACCCTCGGGGGTCGCCAGCTCAGCGGGGCTGGCCCGGGGGTCAGAGCCTGCACCATGGCGTGGGCCGGGTCAGAGGAGCAGGCTGGCTGTGGATGGGACGCGTTTGCGATTCTTAGCAGGGTCAGGGACCCAGCCTGGTGGTCCATTCTCCCCACGGGAAGTTTGGAACGAACAGCAGCAGGAGGGCGGTTTGGCGGAGTGGGATCCCCGCGGGAAGAATCCCTGAAAGTAGATGGGCAGGTGCAGCCAGGGGACGTGTTCAGGGGAGGCTGCTGTATGTCAGTGTCCGTCGGGCCCTGCGCTCGCTCCGCCCGAATCTTCCTGGGAGCTGTGTGGCCCCGGTGGTGCCACCCCCATCACAGACAGGAAGTTAGGCTCAGAGAGAGCCCAAGGCCACACGGGAGCCCCGACTTGGGCTCCGTCTGACACCAAAGCTCTTTCCGGGAGTTCACATGGCCTCCGTGGAACCTCTGGGCTTCCCCTGTTCTCTGGGGGTGACAAGTGCTACCCTTGCCTTTAGGGGGACGTCTCTGAAGGGACAACTTGCCCTTGAAAAGCCAATCACCTCTCGTCTGGGTCATGTCCGACCTGGGCCCCCCAAAACAGGGCGCTCACCTCACTGTGGATTTATGAAGCTGGGACTTCATCACTGAGGTTGTCACATCTAGGGAGCGGCCGTCCCCACCCATGAGGCCTTTGGGTAAACTGTGCTTGCGGACAGGGCCGCCACCTGGGCCCGCAGTGGTGTGAAGACACAGGAAGCCCACGTGCAAAGGAAGGGGCGGTGGCACAGACCGCGTCCCAGCTCTGGGGGCTGCTGCCTCCTAGTAGAGACACGGGAGAGGGCGCTCTGTCCACGAGAACAGACACGGGTGGGGCGGCTTCATCGTGCTAAGTTGTCCCCAATCTAGACTGTCGATCTTTCTATTCCAAGTGCTGGTTATACAGCAGGTGCATAATCAGTGTTTACCCCACGGGATTAAAGGAGAGCAGATGCCTTTCCCGAGGGAATGAGGCCAAAGTTTTGGATACACGGTCAGGTCTGTGTTTTGAGAAAGCTCTTCCTGCCGTTATTAATAGTCACCCGTTGCTGCACAAGTTACCCCCAAACTTAGCGGCTGCCGCGGTCGACATTCACCGTCTCACTCAGTTTCTGTGGGTCGGAGTCTGACGGCTGCTTAGCCGGCCAGCACCGGCCTCGTGGGCTGCCAGCCAGGGTGTCGCTGTGGGCTGCAGGCAACCAAAGGGTCGCCCGGGGCTGGAAGGGCTGTTCCCGAGCTGGTGCCTGGAGAGCTCGGGCCAGCTGTTGGCCAGCCTGTCAGTCAGCCCCTGGCCCGGCTGTCGCTTGACCGGGGCACCTCGCCCCACCTCGCTGTCCCCTGGCATTCTTTGTGAACGCCCGTCCCTCCCTCTCAAGGACCAGCCAGCCTGGCCACCCCCGTGTTTCTATGCAGAGCGGATCCCACTGTGGAGTGCTTGGGTGGGGTCTGGGAAGGGGATGGGGCCTCGGGCCGTGGCAGCCCTCCGTCACTCCGTGTTCCCACACCACGGGCCCTGGACAGGGGACAGCGGGCGTGGAGCTCGGTGTCCCACCTGGGAGCGGGTAGCAGGCTGCCGTGCAGCACAGGGCGCCTCTCCGAGCCCACATCTCTCTTTGGTGGAGAAACCTGAGGGCGTGGACGGCGGGGAAGGGCCGGGCCGGCTCCAGCGAGTGCCTCCCCTGCGCTTATCTGTCTTCACGAGCCACTGCCAGGTGGGCTGGAGCCCCAAGGACCCTCCCCGACCCAGACCCCCGGTGCGTCCTTGTCACCGCTGAGCAGCTGCTTCTCCTAGTCCTGTGGCCTGAGCTGGCCCAGAGTCCACCCTGTGCCTCAGTTTACCCACCTGACCAGGGCTGGCAAACTCTTGTCTGTAAGGGTCCAGATGGTAGATGTATTGTTGCTGTTTATTCTTTGCTTCGTGTCTTCTTTTTAAAGAAAACCACCGTAATAACGACGGGTTAGACGCTGCTCTCAGCCTAGGGCTGCACACTAAAGGGTTAAAGTGCCACTCTCAGCCCAGGACGCAGGCAGCCCTGGAGTGGACACAGCTAGGGGACAGTGCCTGCGTGGAATCGCCCAGAAGTACCTGCAGCTCCCGCCTGAGCAGTGCCCAAGCGTTAGCGCCCGGCGTTACCCACGTTAGCCGTGTCCCACCCCTGAAGAAGCTGAGGCTGGGGAGGGTGAGAACGTCCCCAAGGTGCCCTGGCTGCTGGCTGGGGGGTCCCGGAGCCCCATCATCCAGCTGTGAGCGATGCCAACCCCCAGGTGGTGGGGGCCGAGGTGCCTGGCTGGGCGCTCCCCTCCCGGCCACCTGCTGAGTCCAGGGCTGGCCTCCTCTCTGCGGGAAGGAGACCTCTCGCCAGCCCCATGGTTCTAGCGACTGCCCAAAACGCTTCCCCAGGAGCATCCACGACTCCACGGCCGCCCAGGTGACCCTGCTCACCACAGTGGGGCACAAGGTGGGCGTTTTGGTATCTGGGGGGCTCCTTCCTAACGCTGGCACCTGAGATTTCACGTCGGCTAATGTGTGTTGGCCGTCGTCACCGTCACCCAGTCATGACGCTGATCCTCACGTTTCACTCCGCAGGCCATCTGCGCACAGCCGCACGGCGAGGTGGGCACCGGCAGCCCGTATTTCACTTGAGGGCGTGGCCGGAAACAGCCGGAACCTGCCCCCCACCGTGGGAGGCTGCAGCGGACCCAGCCCGGACTCCGGGCTGCCAGCGTTGAGGTCCTCTTGTCACCGTTCCAGGGGCCCCGGGATGAGCAGCTTCCACCTGTCCTCAGCAGTGGCCCTCACCTGGGACATCCCTGCAGAGCTGGGCGAGGGCGCAGGTGGCGCCGCGTGTCCCTGGGGTGTCTGCGGCAGGTGGCTCCTGTCTTCGTTCCCGTCGTCTTCCCAGACGCCAGGCGGGGCAGGCACTTTCTTTGGCAACACGCAGGGCACGCCTCATCCGGGTCGTTTCTCTTAGAACCTGAGGCTCTGGGCCGTGGAGTGAACTCTGTGGTTCTGGAACAGACACTCGGAAAATGAGACCGTGTTTGCACGTCCAGGGGAGCCCCAGTGGCGGTGGATGGCACTTGGACCCTTGCTGCTTCCTGCGCGGGGCATCTCAGCCCCCAGCCGGCACCGCCCGGGAGTCTGCTCTGGGCCGGCGCTGGGGGTGCGGAGGTGACCACAGGGCAGCATGTGGGGGGTTAGAGGGCTCTGGGCAGACAGCCCAGGCCTGGGGAGATGACAGCCTCCCAGGTGGGCGCCGAGGGCTGGGCGCGGCAGGGTCCTGGGCAGCGCACCCTCGGCACACACCCCCCCTTCTCTGCCGTGGTGGAGCTTCTGTGCAGGGCAGGCAGCCCTCACCCAAATCCGCACAGAGCTCTTGGTGACAGGCGCAGGGTGAGCGTCACGTCAGGTAGACGGAGCAGATGCTGTGGGCTAAAGCCCAGAGGGGGACCCTCAGCGCCAGGAGGGGCCGGGGTGTGCAAGGGCACGTCCTGCAGCCTGCCCAGGTGGTCGAGCAGACAGTGAGCAGCTCCCAGGGAGCGGGGGAGCCCTCAGCCCCACAGGGCTGCAGCCTTGGATGTGGCCAAGACCCTGGTCTCGCAGGAATGGGGGTTCCTTAGAGCTCAGCATGGGTTTCCCACCCTCCTCCTCTGTACCCAGGACCCTCCTCCTCCCTACACCACGGTGTCTGCCATGCAGGGGCCCGGCCAGGTGCTGAAGGGTCGCACTGCCTCCCTCCCGGCCCTGACGCCACCCTGCACGAGCTCCTCCGTGCAGCTCAGCAGAGACTCTGCGTTGATCACCCTCTTACTTCCTGCCGCTGGGCCAGCATCGCCCTGCCCTCCTCTTCCTCCTTGTGGAAAACCGTCCAGAGGCAGGAGGGCGGGGAAGGAGGAAGAATGTCCAGCTCCGAGCCTGGAACGGGTTTCCTCTGGCAGACAGGAGGGAGAGAGACTTTTTAAGACGGTTGGAACCACTGTGGTCGGGACACAGGATCACCCTTTTAAGGGGCAATCGGGTGCGCGGTGCACGCAGAGCAGGGAGGGCAGGGGGGACAGCCCAGGCGTCCCTGCCACTGCCTCAGATGACTCCACCTTCTGGAAACCGAGGGGTCGCGGGTGGGGCGCTGGTTGTGTTTTTGCTGAGAATTCTGCAGCTTCTCACTGTCACTCTGGAGACCTGGACCCACCCAGAGGTGGAAAATGGAATAGTTCGCTCTGAAAGCTCCAATCTGGGTGCTGGCAGCCGGACACCAAGCGTCTAGGAAGTTGGATGGCGAAGCGCTCTGGGCGTCCAACAGAAACCGAAGCATGCGCCAGCGCTCGTATTTATAATGTAAAAATCAGTCGAGCACGTTAGAAGTCACCGCAGAGGCAGCAGAGACCTGCCGTATATTATTTTAACGTTCCGGGCTTTCCTTCCGTGAAGTGTCCTTACTGAAAACACGTGCCTTCCCAGCACCCTGATTCCATCCCAGACGTTACTGGAAGCTCTTGCCGCAAGAATCCACGGGAGCTGGTGATTGTAAGAAAATAAATGGTGAATGAGGAAAATAATATCCGAGTACATAACCTCAGACCGCAGTGGAGACGTTTCCTGACGGAAAGTCGGCACCGTGGGGTCACCTGACTGTTCTCCTGCCTGTTTGGGGGGGTCAGGAGCCCCCAAGGGGCGAGAGGACCCGGGGGCTCCTGGAGGGTGCGGGGGCCTCCATGGGATGGCGCCCAGATGCCCGATTCTAGGTAGAGTCCCCACCTGGGCTGCATTTTGAGAAGGCCGCGTTCTTAGGGTTCTAATCCTGTGTTCAAATATCATTAAAAGGCTAACAGCAACCTCAGAATTTTTTTTTGAGCGTTCGGTGTGACGGGCTGAGCGCCAACGTGGCAATCCTAAGGACGGGATAAGAGATCCTGGAGCGGGGCTAGAATTCTCTCCAAAAATCTGCACCCGTGGGGAAAACGCCCAGAGCGGCCCCACGGTAACTCCAGCAAAGCACGAGGCTCGGACCTGTCTCCAGGGCTCAGCGCCTCGCCGTCCCGGGCGCAGTGACGAGGTGTCAGAGACGCGCTGTCTCCTCGGACGTTTTCTGCGGGGAGGAACCTGGGTTCTCTGAGCAGTCGGTGGGGGAGGCGATGCGTGTCAGGGCCTCGCGCAGGCCAGAGAAACGACAGATTTAACACGGGTCTGGAAAGAAGTCCTGACAGCCAAGGCAAGTCGGCGGCGGGGCCAGCCTAGGCGCCGTTCCCAGAGGGGGTGGGGGACTGGGGAGCAGCGGAGGTCTCCGGAGGGAGGGTGGGCCTGGCCCAGGTCTGAAGCAGAACCCTGAGTCCCCGCTCGGGGTGGCAGAGGGGAGCCCGGTCCTGCAGCCCCGAGGGGGAGGGTCTGTTTCTGCGCAGGGCCGTCCACGCTCTCCAGCTTGGTGCTGGGCAGCGGCTTTAGGAAAAGCTGAGCTGTGCCCGGTGACAACACCCGCAGGCCCTGCCGAGGCAGGTTTTGTTTTTCCTCAACAGCAGCGCTGGAGGCTGAAGGTCTCAGACTCGGTCTGGGAGCTGCTGTGTTCCGATCGTGCTCACCCAGCACGGGGAGGGAAAAACTGGCGCCTGCTCCCGCCCAGCAGGCCTCGGCCTGCTCCTCGGCTTCCCATGGACGGTGGCGGGGGGGGGAGCTTGGCTGGGCACGGAGGGGCCGCTGTCCGGGTGGAGACCCCAAGAAGGGGGTTGGAGATGGGGCAGGGTGGCTCGTGCCCCCTGAGTCCCAGGCCTGGCACTGGCCGAACAGATGCTTGACCCGAACGAGGCACAGCGGGTGACAGGTCCGGGCGGCACCCCTGGGACTTTATTCACTTTATTTTCACCCCCCAAATGCTCGAGGTGTGTTTCCTAAGGGCAGGTAAAGTCTCGTCCGTGGCCACAGCTCAGCTGTGAAATCGGAACATTAACATGATTATACTGTTATCATCGGATCTGCAGACCTCGGTCAAATTCTGCCTGTCGGCCCAATCGTGTGCTTCATGGTAAAAAACAAAACAAACAAAACCAACCTCGATTCTGGTCCAGCAGGAGCAGAGTCGTGTTTGTTTGTCACGACTCTTGGGTTCCCTTTAGGCCTCGTCTCTCTCTTTATCCCCCACGGCCCGGAGGGTACAGACGGGAGGTTCTGTGTGATGTCCCTGCGTGTGGGCCTGGCTGGGGCTTCCCGTGCGCAGCCCCCAACCTTTTTGGCACCAGGGACTGGAGGTGGGGGGGGCACGTGAGCTCAGACGGTGATGCCAGCGACGGGGACCGGCTGTAAATACAGAGGCTCCCTCCGTGCTGCTCACCCGCCTCTCACCTCCTGCTGCGCGGCCGGTTCCTAAGCTCACGGAAGACAATTTTCCCACTGACGGTGGGGGAGGGGGAGCTCAGGCGGCGATGCGGCCAGGTCCTAGCAGGACACGGCCCAGTACCGGCCCACGCCCAGGGTTTGGAGACCGCGGTTCCCGGGGATGAGATCCTGGCTGGCCGTCCCCGGCAGGAACAGCAGGGAGGTGACCTGTGCCCCTAATGCCGCGTAAGTGGGTCCCCATGGTGAGGTGACTGGCTGCCGTAACAAAGCACCTGACCTGGGGGCTTAAAACTAGAGGCAGAATCTTAATCTCTGACAGTTCTGGAGACCAGAAGTTCGAAGTCGGTCTCACTCAGCCACGACCGAGGGTCGGTGGGGCCGCACTCGTCTGGGGAGGTTTCCCGGCCTCTTCCAGCTGCTGGTAGCTGCTGGCTTCCTCCACCTGTGGCCGAGTCACGCCAGCCTCTGCCCCACTGGCCACACTGTCACCCAAATAAGCGGTTTTCCCCCAGAGGTGTTGCAAAGCCAATGTGCAAAACCGAAAGAGCGTGTTAAGCGCACCAAGCTTTACTCCAGGGCCGAGGGGCAAATGACTTCTCTTCCCGTGACAGGTGGGGGTGAAGCCGTGGTGTTTCTTTTACTGAAGGGGGTGGCTAGTAACAGCTGAGGCTGGAAAAATCGTGTCTTTCTGGGAATGGGTGGAAAATTTCCCGGAACCAGAACACCACCCTCTCCTGGTGCCTTCCTGGTCTCCTCCGGTCCTCGCCATGGTGATTTTCAACTTCACGGCACCGGCGGGCGAGTCCGTCAACAGGAAATTAGATTACAACGAAGGCAGAGCTTTCTAGAGGCCAAGGGACCCATCCGCTTACACCCAATGGTCTTACGCAGCTCTGACCACACTGGTTGCACGGGTCCCAGGCGTCGTCCTCCTGGAAGATGAGTGCAGTCTCCCGGGCAGAGGCTGTGGGGTCGGTACTCAGCTGTGGGAGGCAGAGGATGATGTACAGCCAATATTCAGGCAGTATTCATTTGTATTTATCCACATATTTACTTTCTGTTTGCTTTCTATCCCTTCCTGCAATTTTGCATTTTTCTCTGGGATCATTTTCCTTTTGCCCTAAGAATTCCTTTCAGTATTTCTTTCCTACAGGTTTTCTGGCAACAAAGTCTCTCCGTTTTCACTTGTCTGAACATGTGTTTGTTTCACCTTCATTTTTGAGAATATTTTCACTAGGCATGGAATTCTAGGTGGGCAGATACTGTCTTTCAGTACTTTAAAGTACTTTTATCGCCCCTACACGAATTACTGCATGTTATCCTTTTAACCATGTTCCATTTGTCTCTAACATTTTTCTATATTTTTTATTCTTTTTTTCCTTGCTTCAATTTGGTTATGTTCCATTAACCCATTTTCCAGCTTACAAATTCTATCTTCTGCTTTGTTTAATGTATGTTCTTCCTTTCAGATATCGTGTTTTCTGTCTTCTGAGAATTCTAGAATTCCCCCTGGTGAATCTCTCCATCTTTTCCTCCGTTTTATCGAACCTCTTTATCATGGTTATTTTAAAGTTCTTGCCTGCAAAATCTGTTATCTGGCTCATCTCTGGGTCTGTTTCTAAGATCTGTATTTTCTCTTGGTTTTTGGTCCTGTGGTCTTGTCTTTTGTCATGACATATAATTTTTGATTGAATGCTAAACATCGTGAATAAAGTGCATCGTAGAGACTCTGGTGGATGGTATTTTCCTCTGTAGAGGGTTTACTCGTCCCTGTGCTGGGTGATATAGTAGTAACTCATCTCCTTAATCCAGCAGGTACTCGTCTGAGTCAAGCTGGGCTGCAGCTGTGGGTCCTAAAGTCTAAACTGCCTTGTATCTCTGTTGAAATTCCTGCCTACTTCTCTGGGGCCTTCCACATGTCCCGCTTCCAAGTAACCCCAGAACTGACTATACAACCTGATGGAAAACTGATCGGGTCCTTCAGGCCCCCAGATCTCCACCACGAGCTCAGCTGTCTTCTTTGTCCCCAGCAGTGGTCCTCTGTGTGCAAGCCAGGAAACCAGCAGACCCGGTTCCAATCCTGGCCCTGCCATTTAAAGTAACGTGACCTGGACGAACAACTCGGCCTCTCCCTGCCGCACCATCCCCATCTGTGAGATGGGACCATGAGAGCAACCACCCCATGGCTGTTATGAGGATTAAACGAGATGTACTATGGGAACCAGTTAGCTCTAGGAGCTCTGTAAGCGCGGGGTGAGAACACCCGATTCACTGAGTTCCGTTGCGGGTCCAACCGTGACATTCTCGCACCTGGTTGCCACCTGCTCCCAGCACACTTCCTTGGGACATGCAAGCTCAGGTGCCCCTGGAGGGGAAGGAGACGCAGAGGTTAGTTCACCTCCCTGGTTAGCCCCACTCCAGGGTCCTCTTCGGGTTCACACAGCCGGGCGCGTCGGGATGCCTTGCACCAAGAGGATTCTCTCCGATAGGGCTTTCTAGTTCTCAGCTAGCGTGATGGCCCCATGCCAGCTCTCACACCCGCCTGCAGCCCACTGGTGGGGTTCTGGACCAGACAGCGCTGCAGGCCTCTCTGTTGGGCGCATCCTTCAGGAGGAGGGAAAATGCCCACACATGGCCAGCGCCAGGCCCACCCTGCTGTAAAACCTGGAGAATTGCTCGTAAATGGGAAAACTAATGGAGCTCCCAAGTTCTGCTGGGATGATTGGGGGATTATTTAATGGGGAGCGAGTATAGTGAACCCCAGACTTCCCACTGTAGGAGAACAGTAACGGGAGCTTGCATGTCCCAAGGAAGTGTGCTGGGAGCAGGTGGCAACCAGGTGAGAGAATGTCACGGTTGGACCCGCAACGGAACTCGGTGAATCGGGTGTTCTCACTCCGCACTTACAGAGCTCCTAGAGCTAACTGGTTCCCACAGTGCATCTCGTTTAATCCTCATAACAGCCATGGGGTGGTTGTTCTCATGGTCCCATCTCACAGATGGGGATGGTGCGGCAGGGAGAGGCCAAGTTGTCCGTCCAGGTCACGTTACTTTAAGTGGCAGGGCCAGGATTGGAACCGGGTCTGCTGGTTTCGGGGCCCGAGCTCTAAGCCCCTGCCCTGCACGGACCTTGGTGTGGCCGTGGCCGTGAGCACACCCTAGCTGTGGCCATAGCCGTGGCCGTGAGCACACCCTCAGACGGCTCCCAATCAGCTCTCACCTCTCCACAGCATCTGCTCAGGCCCAGCTCCTACTCGGCCCCTCGGACCCAAGTGCCGACTCCCACCGGCCTTGCCCAGGGCTCCTCCCTTGTCTACCCACCGCCCCCACCCTGCCCGTGCCAGGCTCTGGTCCCCAAATGGCCCAGCAGGGAGGTCAGCCAGAACGCGGACAGAGGCTTCAGTCTGGGCTCAGTTCCAGCTGTCCCGCCTGCTGCCCCCCACGCGGTACTGCGTGGACAGCCCTGGGGACGCTCAGACGCAGTGACACAGGCCTGGGGCCGTCCTGTACGGCATTGATAAAGCAGCACTCGGCAGAGGAACGAGGACCTGTGGGCAGGGACAGCCAGAGCTGGCTTGGCCGCAGGATGTGGTCCCTGCTGGCCTTGGTGTCTCTACACCAGATCTATAAAACCAGCTTCCCACGGTCCTCGAGGCCCCAGTGAGATAAAGCGGAGGAAATGCTTTGTCGCTTGTAAAACGCTCTCCGTGGGCCGTTATCACGCTTGGCCGCCGTGTCTCCTCTCCACGCCAGCGAACGCCCCACGGGTCCCAGGGATACTTCTCCCCGAGGAGTCTCGCAGCAGAGCAGGGATGCCACGGTCTGGGGACAGGAAGCCTTTTGAACGCGTCCTCCAGGCTGTGGCGGAGAAGGGCCTGGTGGCTCTTGCCCCAGAGGGGAGCCGGGTCCAGCCTGCCGCACCCAGCGAGCGCCCCCAGACCCACCAGAGCCCTGGGTGCTTGTGTCCTGGGCTCCCACAGGGAAGGCCATAAACTGGGAGCTTAAAGCAATAGAACCACAGCCTCTCCCACTTCTGGGGCACAATTCCTGCTCCAGGCGTCAGCGGGGCTGTTCCTTCCGGGCTTGCTGCGGAGACTCTGCCCCCGGCCTCTCCCCCGGTGCTGGGGGCCTCCGGCTTCCTGGGCTTGTAGACGCGTCACCCATTTCCACCCCTGTTGTTCCACGGCCCTCTCTCCTGAGGTCATCTGTCCTTGAATTTACAGCCCACCCTAATCCGTAATTATCTCATCTCTTGACTGTGGCTACAAAGACCTTCTTCCAGACGAGGTCACGGCCACAGGTTTGGGGGCACGGGCATGTCTTTTGCAGCCACCATTCAGCCCACTGCGTCACACTCCCAGACTTTCTGGAGTGATCCGCAGTGAGGAATACGCTTTTTCATCTCCACCCTAGTCACACACACACGTCATAGCTGAAACGCAGCTCCATACGAGATGCCGATCCTTGTTTTGTGCAACACGCGGTGGTGTTTTCCGTCCGCTTCCCTCCATGCCGGCTGTGCACTCGCCAAACCGACTCCCTGGCCTGCGTGTGGCCTGCGGCCCACGTCGGAGTTCTCTCGCGCAAAGGCTCGGACTTCACACAGCACCCAGCACGTGCCGGTTCGCACAGGAGGCTGAGACCGGCCGGGTAAGGCCTCCCGCGCGAAGGCGAAAAACCACGGGCAGGAGGATGCCCGCAGCAGTGGCGTTTACAGCAGGGAGGGGCTGGGGTAGTCCGTACGCCAAGAGGGGGCTCGGTGAACCGTGCCCTGTGTGTGTCGCTGGACACTCCGCAGCCTTCGCGTCCGCGGTTGGAAGTGGCTCCGAGCACGGCAGTGCTGAGGGAGGACGCAGCGCAGGGTGTCCCTGGGGGCAGCGCCGCACTCCGGGGCCCGCAGCCCTGCCCGGAGCATGGGCGGCGTTCAGGAGGCACTCAGTAGACGCTTGCTGAGTGCGTGGCCCAACGGCGCACG
The DNA here is from genome assembly GCA_963575035.1 of Avahi laniger. Lineage (NCBI taxonomy): Eukaryota > Metazoa > Chordata > Mammalia > Primates > Indriidae > Avahi > Avahi laniger. Next base: position 14,848 of record CAUYSK010011356.1, on the reverse strand, counting down.
GGGAACAGGGACAAGAGGAGGCGCAACGACGGGGCCCCGCGGGAGAGGGGTCCTCCCTCCACTTCCTTCACGGCCTTCGTCCCAGCGTGTAGCTACTTGACCGTCCTCCTGTCCTGTTGGCTGTCCGTCCCCTTCACTGGAATGTCCGCTGAGGGTGCGCAAATCGCACCCGTCCTCCGTGCCAGACCTCGCGCAGCGCGGGTCCCCCAGACACAGGGCGCGGTGAACAGTGCTGAATGCATGAATGAATGAATGGACAGATGAATGAATGAAAGGATGGATGAACGCCGTTTGGGCATTATTTCCCCTATTCTCCCTGTCATTTGTAATGTGGATCATTTTCTTTGAAAGCAAAAGAGTGATGTTTATTTTTCTGTGTTTGAAAACAAGATAAAATAAAAGACGCGCATTGCTTCCCACACAGGTGTCTGAAGGCACAGAGGACAGAGCAGGAAGGAGAAGGAAACGTGCCCTGCACAGGAGGAAGCCATGCGTGGCCACACAGCGGGACAGTAGCCCTGGGACCGCCACCCCTTCGGCCTGTCCCTCCTGACCCCAGGCCCGCAGGACAAGGTGTTAGCCGAGTGGACCGTCAGGACACCGCACCGTGGAGCCCCGAAAGTGGTGAGTTATTTTCTCCTGGTTTTTAGTGTTGCTGTTGGCACAGATGTTGCACGAACCAGGTCTCGGGTGTGTGACGTGCGCTGGAGGAGGCAGCCTGCCCTCCCGCTCCATGGCACCTGGCAGACACTTGGGCACCTGTGGTACCGAGGACAGAGCCTGGGTGTGGTCTGAGTGTGGCCCGGTGTGGCCTGGGCTGGTCTGGGTCTGGTGTGCAGTAATAAGCACTAGACCCAGGAGGAGACTGAGGTCAGTGAGGCCGAGGCAGCAGCCAAGGCTGCGCAGTGAGAGGGCGTCTGGGCTGGGGCCTCAAGCCAGGCTCTCACCGCCAGACCTGGCCCGGCACATGTGCTCTGCCGGCCTCTCCAGATGGGGCTCGGCTGTCATCCCCCTTCCTGCCCTGGCTTTGCCGGCATCTTCCTTCCCGCTTCCTCCGCTGCCCATCCCGACAAAACCCAGGAGCGGGGGAGCCCCGAGATTTCTAGTGCTGGGCGTTGGGGTTGAGGGTGCAGCTGGCCTCCGCACTGCCCGCCTCCACCGCGGGGAGACGCTAGATTTCCATTGTTTTAAGCTCCCCGGTCCGGCTCTTTGTTAGGGCGGCCACAGGAGAGGAGCGCACGGTCTTTCAGGAGAGCAGATGTCCTGGACTCCCGGCCCACCAGGCCCCGAACACGCGCGGCGCACAGCGCCCTCCGCCACCGAGGCTCAGGAGGCCCCGACGCCGCCCCTGCCCACCGGGCTGCACTTCCTGCCTGCTGTCCTCCCTCTCTGCCCTTCAGTCGTTTCACATCTTGTTTCCCTCCCCTGCGCGCTGCACCTTGGAGCCTGGAGTGTGCATTTCAAAGTGAAGGGCTCGTGGGAAATGACGACCCCATAGGGTTGCGAGTTTCAAGTCCCGTCCTCCGCACGCGGCTCGGGAAGAAGCCTCCGCTCTGCAGTCACTGCTCAGGTCACTGCAGTCGGACCTCGTCACCCACGTTTCTGAACCCGCCTGCCAATCACGTGGACCCGCGCAGCCAGGCGCCAGGCTGGGCTGGTTCCCAACTGTCTCCCCAGGGCCCGGAACAACACCTGGCAGGTGGCGGGAGTCACCTGTACACCTGGGGGGAGGGACCGTGGCGCTCAGCCTGCCTGGCCTCTGGCTGCTCCTGTTGCTTCTGCGTCCTCCTCGCTCCGGCCTGGGTGGCCCACACCAGGGCTCCGCCGTGTCCCCGGGTCCCCTCCTGGACCCCGCGTCAGCACTTCCATCTGCACGGCGGCACCTTCTAGAGGCTCTAAGGCCTCGCTCGCCACATGCCAATCGTGACAGGGACTGTGCTTCCTGTTGCTGCTGTAACAACACACAGCCTGGGGCACTTAACACAACAGAAATCTGTTCTCAGTCGGTTCTGAAGGCAAAAGTCCAAAATCAGGGTGCCGGTGGGGGTGGCCGCTCTGGGGGGTTGTGTTCCAGCCTCTCCATCATCCTGGGGGCTCCTGGCTGCAATCTCTGCCTCCACAGCCATGGGGCATCTTCCCTCTGTCCCCACGTGGCTTCTTGTCTTCCTATAGGGACACCAGCCGTTGGATTTAGGGTCCCCGCCAACCTAATATGACCTCATCTAAACGTAACTAATTACACCTGCAGAGATGTAATAATTAGTAATAGTTATTATTAGTAATTATTTCCAGATGAGGTCACATTTTGAGCTTGCAGGTGGACATGAATTTTTGGAGGACACAGTTCGGTTCACCACAGAGTGTGGGATCTGGAGTCAGCCTGACCCCGGGCTGTCCCCTGGCCCTGCGTGCCGGCTGTGTGGACCTGACTTGCTGCTCTGCGACGGGCGAAGACTTAGATGAGACAGTGCACACACGGCACCTGGCGTGGCGCCGGCTGGCTGGGCCCTGGGGCTGTGAGTCTCCAGGACTCACCTTCCCTGCCTGTGCAATGGGTATCTGCACTTGCCTCCCAGGGCACTGGCAGGATCCCCGGTGGGGCAGAGGCCGGGGCTCGGCGGTGACCTGACTCTGACTTTTGTATGAGCTGATTCGGGCGGAGGATCTCCGGGAAGAGGCACATTTTGTAGCTTATTTCGGGGGCTCACCTGAAATTTCTAAGCCTGGAACTTCTGCTTTGTTGTAATATATCCTCATTATGAGAAATTTGTAAAATACATAAAAGTAGATAAAGGAGCAAACACACACCAAAAGACAACCAGAAACAGAGGTTTCTGTGGGAGGGAAGGGCCCAAGCACGCAGGCCCCTGGACGCACAGCAGTTGAACTTGAGAGAGTTCGGTTCTGATGAGGCTTGGACCAGGCTTTGGGACCTGGTGGGTGGGGGAATGGGGGTCCCAGACCTCAGACTGGGGACTCACCCACTTTCTCACCCAGGGACAGCAGACGTTTTGGGGCTGCAGTGGACCCAGCTATTCGGAGGCAGAACTCCCTGCAGGGGACCTTTGGCGTGGAACTTTTCAAACCCCGGGGCTGAGCAGGGCCGCCCGTGCCTGTCTGCTGGATGGGGACGTGCCGCGGCCTTCCCCGGCGGGCAGGCGTCCAGCCTGGTATCCTGTTGTCTCGTCCCACAGCTTGATCTGCAATTCGAACCTCGGTTTGGGGATTTGGCCTGTTTTAAGTGGGTTTTCCACATGTGGTTTCCACGGGAACTTTTGCTGCTTAAGAGCTTTTTAAAAATATGAAATTATCTTTTTCCTATCCGAATGAGCTCACCGGCTTTCGTGTGGGCTGCGGACACTGGGTGATCCGAGGGGCCACGTACTTCTGAACCCAGAGGAGAAAGCCCGTGAGCAGAGGCCGGGAAGGTCTCAGCGTCCAGGGAGGTGGTCATTCACCTAACGGCAGCTTCTTCGATCTTCTGTGATCGCTGCGGATTTCCAGCAAAGCCCCCCCCCAGAGTTTAGCGTTCAGATGCGTGACACCTGGGTTCCCTCCAGCGAGCAGAATGATTCACGAACCCTCAACATTCAGCGCGAGAGAGGGGGTGGGGCTCAGAATAGCCTCCCTGAGGACCAAGGACTGCGAACGTGGGCAGGGAGAAGGTCGTCCGAGATGGGGCAGAGGGAGGGCTGAGGCTACAGCGGGACAGCCTCCCACCTGGCGGCGTGCACTGGGGCTGGCCATGGCACAGCCCATGGTCCACCAGGCGCCCGTGGGGCCAGGCCTGGGCTCAGCCTATGGGGGAGCCAGGCAACCGCCCGGGGAGCCCCAGCGTCTCCGGTCGGGCAGGCTGGACGTGGTGTTTTCATCCCAGCAGGCCCAAGGCTTTGTGGCTAGCATTTGTCTGTCCCTGTAGCCACATAAACCCCCCACGACCCTAAGCAAAGCTCCGTCGACAGAGCTGGGACGCGCAGGAGCAGGGCAGACGGGTCCTGCCTGACTCCGCGGAGGGCACGAAAGCAGGAATTCATGCAGAAGCTGATGTTTTCCCTCTACGTTCCCAGGCTCTGGGAAGGGCGTGAGGGATGTGCAGGTGGCCACGTGGGGTGGGGGTTGGGGCTGCTCAGCGGCTCGTGCTGGCCCTTCCTTCCTCCCTTCCAGGCACTCAAGGCATCCACTCTGAGAAAATGCCTGCAGAGCCCCATGGGCTGTGCCACGGCCACCCCAGGCCACACTGCCAGAGAGAGTGACGTTGGCCCAGCTCTGGGTCCCACAGGTGTGGGAGTCCCGTGGGGTACCGGCCTCCTGACGTGGCACCAGCCCTGTTGTTACCTCGTGGCCCCGTAAGGCCCCGTCTGCAGCACAGCCACACTCCTAGGTACGGGGCTGAGGACTTCAACATGGAACTCGGGGGGATGCAGTTCAGCCCGTAACGGATGGGGAGGAAGTTCGGGGTCCTGGGCGGAGGCCCGGTAAGGGTCAGACGTCCGAGAGGGCCTGCCTGGTTCTCACGGCGAGGAGGCCGGCTGTCGCCTGAGAGCGCGAGGTGTCTCCGGCGCACGGCGTTTGGCATCCGCTGCTTCCAAACCCAGGGTGTTTACACATTCCTGTCATGAAGGAAAAAAGAAAAAGAAACGCGAGAAGCAAAAACCCAGAGCGATTATTCACTCTGCTTTCTTAAGCTGCAGACAGAACGGGTCAAAACACCACGAGTCAAGAAACGTCCTTTGTGGAAAGAGCAAAAACAAAAGCAACAAAGACCTTTTGAGTTGGCCACTGAGCCGCCCCCCGAGGACCGGCAGCCGGGCGGGGGTGTTTAGCAGCCTGGCCGCCCCCCTTGCCGCCCACAGCCCTGGCCGTCCGCATCCCATGGGCAGGTGCCCTGTCCCTGCAGCTGAGGCGTGGGGTCAGCAGGAGGCTGTCAGGCTGGAGACGGTGAGCTGGGCTGGCGGCAGCTGGCTTGTTGACTCCTCCCGTGACCACCTCGCGGTACCCTCCTGGCGCCATGCACACCAGTGTCGTGGGGTCTGTTCACGGCCTGAGGACACATGTGTGAGGCTGTTCACTCATGCACACCTGTCCTGCTGAGCTCTTCTGTGTCCATACCAGCAGGACCCGGTGCCCCTCTGCAAGTGACTTCTGACCTCAGTTGAGATGCGGTATGTACGCAGCCCCTTCTGGAGGTTTCCTCAGACCCTCCAGGCAGAGCGGGTCCATCAGTTGTGTTCACGCCTGGCACTTGTCCCTGCTCTGCAGTCGTTTGCTAATGGAGCTCCCCAAGACTGCACTTGTCAAGGGAGGGGCACATCTCAATAGCTGTGTTCCCTGGTGAGCAGAGAGGGGCTAGCAACTCATTCAATCTCACATTCCCAGTGTAGGCTCAGGGGTGGCCAGAGTAGATGCTTCGTATGTGTTGGATGGATGGATGGATGGAAGTTGAGTGGATGGATGGATGGGGATTGATTGGATGGATGGATGGATGGGGGTTGGTTGGATGGATGGATGGAGGTTGGTTGGATGGATGGATGGGGGTTGGTTGGATGGATAGATGAACAGGTAGACAGACGGATGGACAGGCATGAGGGTGGGATGATGGACTAGGGGTTGGATGGATGATGGATGGATGATCAGATCAGTGAATGGTAGATAGCTGAATGGATGGATGGATAAGTGAGTGGATGGGTAGACGTATGTGTGTATGTAGGGGATGATGGATGGACAGGTGCATGGATGGGTGGATATATGTATGTCCATTTAGGATGATGGATGGATAGGTGCGTGGATGGGTGGGTGGCTGGGTGGGTGCGCGAATGCGTAGGTGGATGGACAGATGGGTGGGTGGATAAGCATTAGGCAGTCACCTAACCGTGACCACCAGGGCATGTTATATGCCCAGTGGCCTGGCTCTGGGAGTCCATGATTTGAGGAAGCAGAGAAATTAATGGTCCCTGGGAGAATGGAACTTACTACCAAAGACAAAAAGAAACCCTGTACCTATACAGCCCTACTAGAAGGAAGCTATGAACGACTCAAAGAACTTTCCGGAAGACTAGCCTTTGCCCTCCCATCCCAGCACTCCTGAGCAGCAGGAGCACACCAGTGGGGGCTCCGAGAGACACTGGTGGCTTCACGGAGGGTCCTGCTGCTCTGGGGCAGGGGAGGGCAGGGGTGCGTCCAGAGGGAGCCGAGCCCTCCCTGAGTCTCTCTTGGACCCGCAGAGGCGCAGTCACGAGTGCGTGGTGCGGCTCTCCGTGGCATGAGGAACCTGGGGCAGACGCCATGAGAACCCTGGGATGTCAGGATGATTAGGTAGCGGGACGCCGTGACTCAGTCTCAGCAGGCCGTGGAAGCAGCGCTGTGGCTCACGGTCTGCCGCTTGTTGGAGTCCGACTCCAGAACCGCGGGGGAGCGGCTGCGTCAGCTCCTGGACCGTGTCCTCCCGCAGCCCCCGCGAGGCACATGAGCAGCTGGAGCTCACCGCTGCGGTCCTGGAGCGGAGTCCCGCGGCCGCGAGGTCACAGGCCGATGGGCAGCGGCCACCACCCAGCGCTCCCAGATGAGTCACCGCGTGAGAGCCACCCTCCTCCTCCTCTGCGAGCCCAAATAAGTCAGCCCCGAGGAGGGGAATTCTCGTCCCCAAGTGTCCCGTTCCCTTGCCTGCAGAGCTCATGAGTCAAGCCTCCCTGGCCTATTTTTAGGCCGTTTCTTCAGATCGTTGCGACAGGCAAGGTTTGTTTACCCTGGATCAGAGCTGCTCTGGGAACTCTCCGGGCAGCCGCCGGACAAAGCCCAGCCGGGAGCACGGCTGTAGTTGCAGAGCGGAGGGTGCCCGCTGCGCGCCCTGCGACCACGGCAGCCCGGCCGGCCCACGGGGAACAGCCGCACGGCCCCCGGGCCCCTCCAGCCTAGTCCAGCGCCCAGAGCGATGGCTCTGGCTCATCCAGCAGGGCGGTGAGGAAGCGCCCGCCCTGAACTGCACAGAGATCCCCGGACACGGAGGGTCGGCTGGTGTGCACAGAGCGCCCACCGTGCAGCCGTCCGCCACAGCCCCGGGCCCCGGGGGCCTGGTTCATTCCTTCTTCACTTCCCATGAGGGACTGAGCCAGCCGAGGGCAGGAGCACCAGCCCGTCCACATTCGTAACCCAATTCCCTGCCCCCCGGAAAAGGCTGAGTATAGTCTGTATGCATTCCCTCCCTCATTCATTCATTCATTCACTCATTCATTCACATATCTAACATTTGTTGGGCACCTGCTGCACCCCTGGGATGGCAGGGCTGTGACAGGTGTCAAAGTCGGGGAGAATAGGGGCTGGGACATGAGGAACTCCATCTTGGAGCAAATCAAGAAAGGCTTCCTGGAGGAGGGGGACATTGAAGGACCAGCTGGTCCTCAGTAAGCAAAGGTAGGGGCAGGAAGAGGATGTCCCAGCTCCAGGGTACTCACACTGGGCTCACCCTGGAATCACCTATTTGAGGATTTTGCTTGAGGAAGGTTCCTAGAAGGGAAGGGGTCACTATCGCGAGGCAGCACAGTGCGCAGAACAGGACGCAGAGCTCCGTCCCCTGTCTGGCTCATGGCCTGGAACCCTTGGCTGGGGTAGGCCCGGCCTGAACGGAGTCCAGGTTCATCTGGGGTGTGGGCTGGCTGTGGGGTCCCCACAGGGTGGAGGAAGTTCCCTCCTACGGGGCTGGAGGTGTCCTGGGAGGGCAGGAAGGATGTTGGGCAAGGGCAGGACTTCTCCTCCCCTTGGGGGTCCCTTCCTGAGCCACAGACCGAGGACAGGCTGGCGGTCTTCCTGCCCTCGTGGACCCAGAGGGGCGGTGTGGGCTGGAGAGAGATGCTTCAGTGAGATCTAAACATTCTCAGCGCATCAAAGATCCTCGTAAACAAAGGCCTAAGTGCTTGGGGGAAGCTCGCAGCAGTTTATCTTGGGAACCGCTCACAGTGCAATAAAACCAGCCCTTCCGGCAGATCTGGGCGTGCAGTGACACGACCCACTCGGGGCCTCGCCGCCCCGAGCTTGGCCCACGCAAGTGGGGCTGGATCAGTTCTCAGCCCCGGGGCGTAGTTCGTCAGCGATGACTGGGGATGGCGCAGGAAAATGCAGGCGTGGCCCCAGGAGCAGCACACCTGTGAAAATCCGGTCTCCAAACGTGGAAGGAAAAAGCAGGACCAAGTGAGGACCAGCGTCTTTCACAGGGTGTGTGTGCGAGCTCCTGCGCGTGGTTGGACGCGTTCTCTGGTCGGTTACCTGAGTCCAAGAGCTCCAGGGTCCCGCTGTCGGCCCACAGAGAGGACAGCAGACCAGGGGTCATCGGCAAAGTCAGCAGAGGCGTATCGGACACCTGTCACCGCTGGGCTCTGCCGGACCCCTGCCGTGTGCCGCGAGGAGTCCTGTGTTGGGTCAGGAACCACCGCTCCTCGTGCCTTCCTGGGAGGTCGCCCGGCCTGGCCCCGCTTGATCAGAGTTCAGCGAGCAGAGACATCTGGGCCCGTGCGTGGGGGACACAGAGGGAGGAGACTGGTGTGGCGGCCGTGGTGGGCAGTGGCTGGTGCAGCGCGGATTGGACGGGTCCCCAGGACCAACCCAAGGCAGCTGGGTTTGGGGTCTTACTGCGTCGGTAGCCGAGCCACGCTGATGAGTTCAGAGAGCGCAGTAAGTGGCTTAAAAATCACCTCCCCGTCCAGCAGGAGTGGGGCACGGACAGAACACGCCGTCCCGCAAGGCCCTGCAGACACAGCTACCCCGTCCCAAGGCCACCTGCGAGGCGGGGGAGGCCGACAGGAGGAAGAGGAACATCCCCCACCTTAGCTCCACTAGTTAGACAGAGGCGGCCTCTGCGCCCCTCGGCCTGTCCCACGGCCCTTCCCTCCCTGCTGACCACACGTGGCCTGTGGCCATGAGACCCCGGGGAGGGGTAGGGTCTTGGACCCCTGTCCAGCAGGAAGCTGGGGCCATGCTCTGTGGCGTGTCCCCTGGAATTTCGTCAGTTCCTCAGCGTGAAAAGTCACATCTTTCCACGCAGCTCGGTGAGGGGAGGGAGGAAGAGGGGGGGACCCCTCCCCTGCATCCCGCAGTCTGCGCCAGGTGGCTTTGCAGTCACTCTGCCCCTGGGGGAGCTTGTTCTTCCCTCCCCGTACAGGAGCCAGCAGTGGGCGGGGACCCTGCCTGGCTGTTCACCCCTGTGCCCCTCAATCCCGTGTGCTCCGTGGGGCCGGGCGGTCAGGCCCTGATGTCGTCCTCCCCTGCCCTCCCCAGCCCCCCCTGGGTCCCGCCCTCATCGCCTCACCATGCGGCAGGCGCACGGCCTCGTGGGCCCAGGACCGTTACCTGCCCCTCCCCCACCTGTCGGCCCTGGCCCCCTATTCAAGCCCCATCTTCCTGCCCTGAACCCCCTTGCTCCACCCCAAGTCCCCGCTGTCCTGTGCAGTGGCCAGAGGCCGTGTAACCGTGTCTGACTGTTGGCCCGCCACATCCTAACCCTGCACGGCCCCTCTGCCCTGGAGCCCCTGCTCCAAGCGCTCCTTCCCTTGCGCCTGTCGGACGTTGGCACCAGCGCTGGTCGCAGCCCTGAGTCGCCTGGCCACGTGGGCTCTGGCTCCTGCACCCTCACGCCCGGCACATGGGGCGTGTCCAGACCCTCCCAGCTGCCCTTCTGGTGGGTTGGGGACTCTCGAGGGGACGGGGTGCCCGGCCCGGCCTGGCTGTGCACTGTGGCCTCGCCCTGTCCCTCCCCTCCCGTCGGGGCAGAGCGCAGGGTGGACCGGGGTCCTCCTGTGCTGACCAGGGCAGGCTCCTGCCCTCCTGCAGGGGTCCCTCCAAGGCAGACCCATCTGATGCCCGGGGTCGAGGGTCGAGGAGCCAGGTGGGAGGCACCTGGTCTCAGCACTGCCATGTGGCCTCCGATCCGTCAGGGGACACCCCAGGCCCAGGCGCTGTATGGGTTTCAGCCAAGGATGTGGAGCTGCCCTCTGGCCGCCTCCGACTGTCCCGTGCTGGTGAGTCACCGGCTTCTCCAGCTCCAGCCTCCGCCAGCCCCCACACATGACTCCCCCAGTTTGGCTCCGAGACCCCCGTCCTCCCCAGGAAGAGAACAGCCGCCTGAGGAGGGCGAGGGGGAGGCTTGGCCGGAGAGGAGGACTCGGGGCTTGCTTGGCCTCCCCACGAGTCATGGTGCGGGGCCGGGTGGAGTGAGTTCCGGAGTGGGCTCTGCTGCTCCTGGTGTGCTTGCAGTGGACAGAAAGCCCGGGACACCCCCGGGCTGGACACAGCAGCGCCCACCAGGGCTGGATACACCCGGGCGAAGGAGCCGTGTGTGGGTGACGTCAGCAGAGCACAGCTTTGAGCCGGGCGATGTGGCTGGAGTCCCTGATCTCCCCACCCAGCGCCTCAGTGTTCCCACCTGTGAAGTGGGGAGAGGGGCCCACCCGTCCTGCTTCTTGGGCCACCGTGAGCTGCAAAGCTCTGTGACACGGGGTGGGTGGGCACATCCCTCCCCGTCCACCCTCGGCCGTGCCCCAGCCTGGCAGCATCTGCTCTCTGATTTGGAGGAAGCGTGATATGCTCATCTGGCAGAGAGGCTGGGATCTGCCCCAAGTCTCCGCTGGAGGCCTGACTGCCCGGCCAGCACCGCTGCCCCAGCCTGGGCACCATCTCCCATCGGCCGGGCCCCCACTCAGGCCGTCTCTTCCGCACCGAGGCACCAGCTCGAGTTTGGTGGAGATGGCGGCCTGCAATCCTGATGGATTTGGCGTCTGCCACGAAACCCCAGCCTGCACAGAACCGTCCGCGCACCGCGGCTGCCGGTCAGTGTGGGTGAAGCGGTCGCGGGGAGAGAACTGGGCGGAAGGATCGGCCCCGCCCAGCTGATGCGGTGGCCTCGGCGAGGTCACTGTTCTCGCCGGGTGCAGAGACGGCCCCTCTGCAGCAAAGAGGTCGCCCCGAGCAGAGAAGGCCGCAGCTTCTCCCGCTGAGCCGTGTGGGCCGGGCCTGCGCTCCAGGTGGACGATCGACCCGGCGTGCGCAGGAGGGGGCCGGGCTCAGAGGGTTTATTCTCTGACCTGAAGACGAAAAAGGAGCAAGTGCCGTACAGACCGAGCGAGCTTGAGGGGTCTCCGGGAGGCCGGGCGTCCCACCTCCGTGCCGCGGTCTGCAGGGACGGGGCGCAGATGTTCCACAGGCCGCCGCGACCTGGAAACGATTAACTGAGCTGGGAGCCGGGCCGAGCGTGGCCTCTGCAGGCAGCTGTGTTCTGTATGTTGCTGACGGTCCGAGTGGTTCTAGATGAAACAGAAGGGGGAGGCGCCGGCAACACCTGGGGAGGACGAACCGCGTGGACGCAGCCCCGGTGGCAAAGCCCCTGCCATTGAGCTCTGCGATGTTATGTGTGAAATGTCACTGGAGGGCAGGAAGAAGTGTCTTTGGGTCACCCCTGCAGGTTGGTTAGTTCGGGTAGTGGGTCCCGGTGGAGGAGTGGAGACTCCATGCGATGCCCCGAGACCCAGCTCGGGTCCCAGTCGGGTCCCAGGGTGTGCGACAGTGGCAGCCGTGAGTCGTTTGGGCCATTGGGGTGTCACTCTGAGCAAGCCCAAGAGGGGTGGGAATTTCTCCTCGTGTCACGAGCGCACACACAGGGGCCACCGGAGAGAAGGGGTATCTGGGCCGGGCTGGGCCCCAGGTCTGTCAACCCCAGACTCAGTACGGTTTCAAAACAGGTGTTTGTCCCAAGTTTCGATGTCTTCCTGTCCCCAAAAGCCACCCAGGAGCCTGGGTGGGGAGGATGTGCCCGGGTTCGCACCGCTGTCCTGCCATGAAGGCCACGCCACGGGTCTGTCCTGTGCGGTCCAAGGGAGAGGCGGAAGCCTGCAGGACAGGGACCGGGGGACCAGGGAAAGCAGATCAGACCCACAGAGCACGGGGTCCATCCCAGCAAGATGTCCCCACCATCCTCTGGCAGCCCCGCGTGGTCCAGCAAGCGGACACCCTCCAGGACCAGCAGCGACCAGCAAGGAGACAGCAGACTTGGCGGGATTTGGGGCGGGGGGGTCCATGGGGTGAGAAAACACGGCCACGTACGGGGATGGCGCCATGAATACCAGGCAGGCGGGTCCTGGGGTGACGGGGACCATGTGTGGCGTGTGAGCGTGCAGAGGATCACATGCGCACACGCGGGGTTTGGGGCAGGGACACTGAGGGCGACGCCTGTTGGGGAGAGGGTGGGGCGGGAGCCGGCACATCCCGGACAGGCACCATCCAGCAGCCCCTCCCCCACGGCCTCCCACCGCGGTCGGCAGCCACATTCCGGGACAAGCAGAGCCCAGCGTCACCCTCAGACGCTCCCACTGACACCCCCATCTGGTTTGCAGGGTCTACTGGGGGCCGAGAGAGAAGAGCGGCGTGAGCACAGCCGGCGGGCAGAGGGGCCCTTCCCCTGCAGCGGACACGTCGGCCGAGACCAGCGATCACAGAGGTAAGGACAGGCGGTCAGTTCTCGTCGGGGTTTGATCTGGCGCCACAGCCTGCCCTCCAACTTACGCGCATTGTCACGGGTTCTGGCGCGTCAAGATGGTGCCGAGTTGGCAATGGATAGACATCAGTACACGGACCGGTGCTGCATCCACCCCGACGCTAGGTCAGTACTGCGCGATGTCTGCGTGTGGGTCAGTGCTGACTCCACCCCGACACTAGGTCAGTACTGCGCGATGTCTGCGTGTGGGTCAGTGCTGACTCCACCCCGACGCTAGGTCAGTACTGCGCGATGTCTGCGTGTGGGTCAGTGCCGCGTCCACCCCGACGCTCAGTCAGTACTACGCGATGTCTGCGTGTGGGTCGGTGCTGCGTCCACCCCGACGCTCAGTCAGTACTGCGCGATGTCTGCGTGTGGGTCGGTGCTGCGTCCACCCCGACGCTAGGTCAGTACTGCGCGATGTCTGCGTGTGGGTCGATGCTGACTCCACCCCGATGCTAGATCAGTACTGTGCGAGTGTTTTTCTGTCACCGAGGAAGCCGCTGTGAACATCCCAAGTGCCCTCATGTGCCGGGCAGAGGTGCACGCGTGTGCGTGTGCAGGACGTGTGCATGCGGAGGGTGCACGTGCCCAGCCACTCCGGCACCAGCTGCCTCCAGGGGGCTGCACCACCTCCCAGCACCACCAGGGGGCGGCCACAACACCAGGTGCTCCACCTGGTCGCACCTGCCGTCCGGAACTGCATTTTCTTTACCAGTCTCCTGTTGGCAAATCGTACCTCCTTTTTCATTCAGCTGGCTTTTTTTACCGCAGTTACAAATACACATGACTGAAAACATCAGGCAGCTCCCGAAGGCCCATTATGGGAAACCCCGTCCTTCCGGCTCCAGCCCCTGCCCCCAGGGTCACTCTGCTCATTCCCAGAGCTGGTTCTCGGGGCCTTGGCCTCCGTGTCCCTGTGAGTATCGGCGCTTTGCTGCCCCTCGAGGTCCTGTTCTGAGTGTTACGTGTTTGCTGTCGGGGCTGGACTGTCGCACCCTGCCCTGGTCAGTGCCGCCGTTCGCGCTGACTTTGCGGTGACGCGTAGCTGCAGCTCAGAATCGAGTCTCGTGTGCTGTGACTTCCTTTTCTTCGTGTGTGTTTTGTCGCAGACGCCTCGGGATTCTTGCCGGCTGGCTTTTCCACACACGCACTGATCTGACCCCAAACCCTCTCCCGTCGTGCGTGTCTCCTCCCAGTGCCGTCAGACGCACCCTCCGTGCCATCTGCCAAGAAATCTTTTCCTCCTGCGGCTCCAGCCGGGACTGGATGGTCCCTGTGCCCCGTGGCCAGTCAGCGTTCAGGGGTCTCTTTCCTGCGTGTTCCTGGGGAACACCTGCACCTCGCGCTCGGGTTGGGTCTCCCGCCCCCCGGATCCATCTCTATCATGGGTGGTTCACTCCCCCACCGGCATGGAGCACGTCCCCAGGAGCGTCCTTAGGGAGGGCGCCAGGGAGCAATGTGGGGTGAGGACTTGCACGTCTCCACGGTGTTCATTCTCACCCGGGCCCCGAGAGCGCAGGGCCTGTGTGTGATCCTTCACCTGGAACATTGTCTCCTCCCCACCCACCCATCCAAACCTCGGTCAGTCACTAAGGCTACAGTCAACTGCCGCCTCTTCCAGGAAGCCTTCCTACCTCCTCAGTCACGAATGGCTCCTTTCTCCTAACCCTTGTAATACTTACTATTTTGCTCTTTTGGCATCTGTGCTCATCATATTTATTTATTAATTCAGCAGTCGTTTCATGAGCACCTACTGTATGTACTGGAGGACTTCACCATGAGTCCAGCTCAGTCCAACTCAAGCTATTCTGTGAAGGGGAAGCCGAGAATGTTGGAGCTGAAGGGACCCGGTACCATCCCTTGTGAGCCCTGTCATGCAGACGGGGAGAGTGGCACCCACCAGCCCAACGAGATGCAACTCAGGTCCTAGACTTCCAGGCTCTTGCTCTTCCTATGACAAAAGCTGTGCACAAAAGGAACTTAATAGGAAGAAACGGCAGATACAGGCCACGGCCTGCGACCCGTGTCACAGGAGGGAGAGAGCATTCGTCATAGAAGCACTGAGGACAACGGTGTCAGGAAGTCATTTAGTGAGAAACAGCATGAGATGGACACTCCACAAGTCCAGTGTTCTGGGTGATTCTGCGATAATGGTGGTTATGATGGTGATGATGATGGTGATGGTGATGATGGTGATGATGATGATGGTGGTGATGATGGTGATGATGATGATGATGTTGATGGTGATGGTGATGATGGTGATGATGATGGTGAAGATGCAGAAGATTGAGATGGAGATCATGTTGAATATGAATGAGCTCATGATTATCATCG